>MU785620.1:0-24223 GCA_026770625.1 Nicotiana glauca
TGAGGCCCCCGGGACCTCAACCAAAGGCACCAACATATCCCAAAACATCATACGAACTTGTTCCAATCATCAAAATACATCGAACAACACTAAAATCATCAATTCACGTCGGATTCAAGCCTAAGTTTCTTCAAAGCTTCCGAAACATGCATTCGATCAAAAACCCGACCAAACGACGTCCAAATGACCTGAAAATTTACAGACATATCCAAAATCACCTAACGAAGCTACTGCAAATCTCGGAATTCCATTCCGACCCTCGGATCAAAATCTCACCTATCAACCGGAATTCGCCAAAATTTAAACTTCGCCAATTCAAGCCTAATTCTACACCGAGCCTCCAAATTCGATTCTGATCGCACTCCTAAGTCACAAATCATCATCCGAAGCTAGTCGAATCATCGGAAATTCATTCCGAGCCCTCTAACTCATAAGTCAACATCCGGTTGACTTTTCCAAACTAACCTTCTCTTAAGGCGACTAATTGTCTCATTTCCAACCAAACTCTATCCGAATTACTTCAAATTCACCAAACACATATAATGAAACATATAGAAGCATAAAACGGGGAAAACGAGGCGGAGATACCTGAGAGGACGGGTCGGATCGTTACAAGAAAAGTAATGGTCTACATTTTACCATAAATTTACAATAGTACCAAAAAAATTCACGTCCTAATATCATGATAGTTTTTTGTAAATCCTTCTTTTAAATCATGTCGTAAAAAAATATTAGGACATATATAAAGAATTAAAATCCAAGTAACAAACATCCTCAAACTGTCTATTAAGGTTCAAGTTATGTTGATTAATTATTTTATCGTTCTCTTTTTAGTTATAAGGCCCCACGTGCGAGGCACGTGAAATAGAGACTAGTATTACTTATAAGTAGTGATGATAGAAAAGGCCCTGGTTAATCAGTAATTTAATAGGAGTAATTAAATTAAAAATATATACACTGAAAAAGAACGTGCACATAATTACTTCCAAAAAAAAATAATATGCATACACTTCAACTTGTGTATATACCATGTACTATGATCAGTGGCGAAGCAAGGGATTTTCTCAAGGATGTTCAAATTTGAAATAAGTAAAAAACAAATTCCGACAAATGTTCAAAATTCAAACTGCAATAATAATTTCCTGAATTTTTTCGTGTTTTGGCTATGGCTATTTGGTTAAAACTTAATTTACATGTTAAAACGTGGCTAGACACTATATAATTTTGAAATGCTGATTAAAACTTAATTACGATTCAAAAAAAGTTATTACCAATTTCTTCTTGTATTAATGTCAAATTACCTTAAAATTTCATTAAACCCGCCATATTTAAGTTATTGTAAGTACATATGCAAAGTTTATTCAAGAAAGTAATATTACATGCTTAATATATTCACAGACAAATGTTTAATAAGTGATTCAATTGTACAATTTATTTTACATGGTATCTTATCGAATTTGAAACTAATTTTAACACCTACAATGTCTCAACTCATAATAAATTAATGTTAATTTTTCTTTTCCTCATAGGGATCAACACATCAAATAGCTTTCCGTGTTGACTCTTACTGCCTATATAAAAATAGAATAATGCAGTATTGTTTAGTACTGTACAAACGAATTGCAGTTCTGCCTTTTATTTGTACCCCTCCCCCCCCCCCAAGTAGGGTGTTCATGGTTCGTTTGGATCGATTTTTTTCTAAAAAGAAATCAAACCAAGTAAGTCAATTTTTTAAATATTAGAATCAAGCCAAACTAACTAATTCCATTTTTTCTCGATTCGGTTTATGTCGAATTTTTGGTTTTTTCGGTTATTTGTCGGATTTTTTTAAAATATAAGACATACACTACCAAACACATATTTTGGCGATCACATTTTCAACGTAATACTATCAAATTAATTGAAGAAATCTATTATTCACTAAAAGACATTGATGATAATTGAACCAAATAGTGATGAATAATTTAAGGACTCAATTAAAAATATTTTTTTAAACATGAAATGGATTCTTATACTTAACAAAAGAAAGGTACCAATCAAACTAGAATATAAAAGTAAAGAAGTATACTAAAAGTGCAAACGATTAACATTCACAATAACTTTTTTAAAGCTTTATATAAAAGTATACATATATATAGGTGTAATAATAAATTTGAAATAGCTACTCCTATAGTTGGTTTAGTTCATTTTTTTTCCGGTCATTGTTTTACTAAAACCAAAACCAAACAAAATTTGATAGGTTTTTAAAATTCAAAATCAAAACCAAACAAAAAAGTATCGGTTTTTTTGGTCGGTTTGGTTTGGTTTTCGGTTTTTCCGGTTTTTATGAACACTCCTGCCCCAAGCTTTCGTTTTTATTTACTTTTTCTTTTTTTCAGGTTCTAACTTTTTCGATTTTAGTTAAGCCAAACATTAATACATGCCCACGCCTAGATTATTACTCTAATACATGCATACACTATTTCGATTTCTGTGTCTTCAACTCGTGTATATATACTGTTAGGACCTGACTCTTTGTCATCGGGCGTGGCATGGCTGTGGCAAGGATTTGGGTGTGATGGCCTTGTCAATGGCCTAGGTGAGGGCAAAACAATCATGCGGACGACGGATATGACATAGGCATTGAGGGCTATTGTGGGCAAGTATTGGCCAAGACCTTGGGACATGCAAGGCGCGCTTGGCAAAGGCTTGATGAGGCAGCATGGGCAATGTTAGGGCGCATGGCACGACATGCGCGCCAAAGTCGATGGCATGGCAATTTTGGGTTGTGGCAGCTATGTGCGGGCTAAGCTAAGGCAAAGCGGATAGGCAGGATGATGGCAAAGGCTTTCAATAGCTAAGGCAAGGCTATGGGAAAGAAAATACAAGCAATGGCACGAGGGAAATGAAGGTTGACAATGGGCAAGGCAGAAAACTAGGCCAAGGCGATGTGCGGGCGGCAGCGACGCCGGGCATGTGCGGGAAAATCATGGTAGCAGGTTGCGGGAAAGAAATTGACGCAGAACAATGTCAAAGTGAGCTAATGCATGGCACAAAGCATGCCTTGGGCGAAATTCAGCTGGCCAAGTGGAGGGCAGTTTTGGCGGTTACCTTATCTGAACTTCTTTGTCCCATGATCTGATAATGCTTGTAGCCATGATCTATGTCGTGTATAATGTGTCCTAAGTAGTTGGGGACGTCAACTACATGTTAGGAACATGATTTAAACTTAGCCCGACAAGTGAAGAAAAGCTGTAGACGACAAGTGTCATGTGCTGCCAAGTTTAAGGGCTGCCTATATTCTATAAATAGGGCCTTTAACTTAGGCAGAAGAATGTGGGTAATTTCGTATGGAATTACAAGTGGGAAATAAGAGTGAAACGTGAGGGTTTCAAGTGTTTCAAAAAGGGGCTAAGGTGGGCATAGGGCAGGTCTTAGTGTTGGCCAAGAACGACTTGTGTTCTTACCAAAAGTGGGCTGTGAGCGGACTGTGTTCATAGCAAGTGAGGTTCCTTTGTATATTTTCAGAATTAATGCAAACGTTGGGAATTTTTCCCGTATATGCTCTGTTGTTCTTTAAATTTCTGATTGTTGCCTAAAAATTTCGTCTAAGCCAAACTTGCTGAAATTTTGGCTAAGTATTAAGGAAGGCTGAGTCGAGCGGTGGGCTTGACTGCCGCGCGGGTGTGACGTTGGACTGACAAAAATGCCCCCGTGATAACTGGTATCAGAGCGGAGTAGGTTCGTGGCAGTGGCAGGACAATCAGTGGCAGAATACGTGGGGATATTTGAGAACATGGCTGGTGGCACAAATGTAGAACTGCGTCAAATAGTTGAGCAGTTGGAAGCACTTGTTGGGCAGGCTCTTGAAATTGGTGGCGATTCTTCTGTTCTTGCTAGAATGGAACGAATGGAGGCAGATTATGCAGCGAAACATGAGACAACACTGGCAGAAATGGCCTTGGTAAGCCAAGATAAAGAAGAACTGCGCGAGGAAGTGGCTGAACTTCGAAGGGCGTTGCAAAATTCTGCCTCTAGAAGCGATGAGTTTACTAGGTTGAGGATTCCGGAGCCAAAGGCTTATGGTGGTGCAAGAAGTGCCAAAGAACTAGAAAATTTCTTGTGGGGTTGGAGCAGTATTTCCAAGTTGCACGTATGCTGGATGATGAAAAAGTGGTGATCACACCAATGTACTTGACGGATGATGCAAAGGTGTGGTGGCGTAACGAGTTGCAGATGGGGAAAGTGTTGGAATGCCCAAGATTGAAACTTGGGAGATACTGAAGAAGGAATTAAAATCCCAATTCCTTCCAACAAATTCATCGTGGATGATACGAGATGGACTGTGTCGCTTGAAACAAAGTGGCACGGTGAGGGAGTATGTCAAGGAATTTTCGTCCTTGATGCTGAATGTAAGTAATATGGCAGAGGAAGACAAGCTACATTACTTCATGAGTGGTTTGAAGGGCTGGGCGCAATTGGAGTTGAGAAGGCAGAATATGCAAAGCCTCTCTACTGCCATTGCAGTGGTAGATGTATTGGCGGACCTGAATATAGGTGATGAACCTACTGAATCTTCGCATTCGTAGTCCGACGGAAGGAAGGACAAAGCAGGGGAATGGAAGAAAAAGGGGAAGGGCCAAGATGCTAAAAATGAGGGACTTGTCAAAACTGTGAGACTACTTGTGGTAGACCGCACTTGAAGAAGGACTGTCCGGTGCAGGCTAGGGTAAATGCAATGCTAGCTGCGGAGAAACAGGAACAAGTGGCGGAGGCAAATGCCATAGTGGCAGATGTGAAGGTAGCACCCGGAGCGTTGTTTGTCAACAACCCCTTGGGGTTGATAAATTGAGTTGGCTCGAAGAGGACGTCGATTTCAAAGGGTGCGGGTGATTTTTTAGGACCTGACTCTTTTTCATCGGGCGTGGCATGGCTGTGGCAAGGATCTGGGCATGATGGCCTTGTCAATGGCCTAGGTGCGGGCAAAACGATCATGCGGGCGACGGATATGACATTGGCATTGAGGTCTGTTGTGGGAAAGTATTGGCCAAGGCCTTGGGGCAGGCAAGGCGCGCTTGGAAAAGTCTTGATGAGGCAGCATGGGCAATGTTAGGGCAGCATGGCACGGTATGCGTGCCAAAGTCGATGGCATGGTACTTTTAGGTTGTAGCAGCTATGTGCGGGCTAACCTAAGGCAAAGCAAAAAGGCAGGATGATGGAAAAGGCTTTCAATAGCTAATGCAAGGCTATGGGAAAGAAAATACAAGCAATGGCACGAGGGAAATGAAGATTGACAATGGGCAAGGCAGAAAACTAGGCCAAGGCGAAGTGCGGGTGGCATCGACGCCGGGCATGTGCGGAAAAATCATGGCAGCGGGTTGCGGGCAAGATATTGGCACGGAGCAATGTCAAGTGATCTAAGGCATGGCACAAAGCATGCCTTGGGCGAAATTCAGCAGGCCAAGTGAAGGAAGCAAATGCAATGCACATGGAGAGCAGTTTTGGTGGTTACCTTATCTCAACTTCTTTGTCCCATGATCTGATAATGCTTGTAGCCATAATCTATTTCGTGTATAATATGTCCTAAGTAGTTGGGGATGTCAACTACATGTTAGGAACATGATTTAAATTTAGCCCGATAAGTGGTAAAAGTTGTAGACGACAAGTGTCATGTGCTGCCAAGTTTAAGGGATGCCTATATTCTATAAATAGGGCCTTTAACTTAGGCAGAAGAATGTGGGTAATTTCGTGTGGAATTACAAGTGGGAAACAAGAGTGAAACGTGAGAGTTTCAAGTGTTTCAAAAAGGGGCTAAGGCTGGCAATAGGGCAGGTCTTAGTGTTGGCCAAGAACGACTTGTGTTCTTGCCAAAAGTGGGTTGTAAGCGGACTGTGTTCATAGCAAGTGAGGGTCCTTTGTATATTTTCAGAATTAATGCAAAGTTTGGTAATTTTTCCCGTATATGTTGTTGTTCTTTAAATTTATGATTGTTGCCTAAAAATTTCGTCTAAGCCAAACTTGCTGAAATTTTGGCTAAGTATTAAGGAATGCTGAGTTAAGCGGGGGATTTGACTGCCGCGCGGGTATGACGTTGGACTGACCAAAAATGCCCCCGTGACATATATCATGTTATATGTAATATAATTATTACTATTACCTTAAAAGACTAGCATTATTATTTAATTAATGACAAAAATTCATAACTATTTTATTTATATATTCCCCCAAACACAACCAATTTATCATAAATATAACTAGTCTCATTAAATAGGAACCATTAGTTTAGCCATTTTAATTCATTCAAAAATATGAGTAGTGGTTGTTTAAGTGTGAGTGCTGTGTTTTTCGCTCGGGAAAAAAATTGGGTTCTTCTTTCTTTCTTTAAAATATTACTTACGTGCACTTTTACGTTACTAAATAAATTTTTTTTTTAAAAACAAAAAAAAAAAAACTTAACCATACTGTTCCTATGAAAATTTTGAATCTTGCTCCTCTCTATTTCATCATCAAGTACATATATTTGAGTGATTGACCCCTTGTCTTTTCTAAATTTTAAATGTTTAAATTTAAAAAATTAACTTTATAAACGTCTTAACCATAGTTAAGAACAAACTTTTGAAAACTTCCAAAAATATTGGAACCTACTAAGTAATATCTTTAATATAAGATACTATAAAATTTTGTTAATTAATAAATGGGATTAAGTATCTAAAGACTAATTATATTTTACCTTTTCAAAATAAAAATTATTTTACCTCCAGCAATTGTTTTGCGACTTACTTCTTTTATTTTTAAATTTAATATAGTTATTTGATGATCACTCAATAAATTTCTTTTGCAATAAAGGTTCCAGTAGCAGCGAAAAAAGAAAAATGGTTGGTTTCGATATTAATTGAAAAACTTTTGTTACAATTCGGAATTCCAACCTTCGGGACCATGATGGTGTCTAACGTTGCATTCGCTAGGCAAGTCAACGTTAGAATAATTATGTTGCCAATTTTAAACATCGCACATATATGTTGTACCCAACATTTAAACATGTAGCAAATAGGCAAACAAGTCCTAATCTCTCAAGTCAAGGTTAAACCCGATACTTACCTCGCTCCGCAATTGACTCAAAGTTCAACCACGGCTTTGACTTTTGAACAAGCCTCCGAACCAACCAAATCTAGTAAATTATTAACCAAACGATTCAAAATAAGCATGAACTACCCACGAATGAAAAAGATTCAATTTGGTCATTATTTTAAAATTTTCAACAAAAGTCAACTCCCGGGCTCGCTTGATCTAAACCCGAAATTCGGACCAAATTTCGATTAATCATTCATCCCAAGCCGGGTTATGTAATTTATTTCGAAATCCGACCTCAATTTGAGATCTAAATTTTAATTTTACAAAAATCCCTAATACTATCGAAATCCCCAATTTCTATCGTGAAAATCCTAGACTTTAGGTTGAAATCTTATGAAATGTAATGGGTAATTGAAAGAAAGTAGGTTAGAATCACTTATCAATTAATTGGGGAAGAAAAGGTCTTGAGAAAATCACCTCTAAGGTTTTTAGGGTTGAAAATTGGGAAGAATGAGAAAAATCTCGTTTAACTCAGCTTTTAGCCAGCTGCAGATATCGTAATTGCGAGAAAAAGGTCGCAAATGCGAACTCATCAGCCCTTACAAATGCGGACCTATTCTTTGCAAATGCGAAGATTATCAAGATAATGCTGAGTCGCAAATGCGACTCTGCCTTCGCAAAAGCGAAAATGGCAAGTTCGCAAATGCAAACTTTACCTTGCAAATGCGAGGATCCCTCAGCCTGCCCAGGCTCGCAAATACGAAGCCTTGTTCGCAAATGCGAGATCTTCTACAATAGACACCCGAAGCAAAAGGCATCAGCTATGATTCTAAGTACAAATTCACTCCATAGCCAATCTGAAACTCACCCGAGCCCTCAGGGCTCCAAACCGATTATGCACAAAAGTCCAAAAATAACATACGAACTAGCTCGCGTGATCGAAATAGTAAAATAACACCTGGAACTACGAATCTGACACCAAATCAAATAAAAATTTTCATTGAAACTTAAAAATTTTATTTTAACAACCAACTTCGTTTTTCACCAAATTTCGCAGACAAGACATAAATATTGTAATGAACCTACGCTAAGCTTCGGAACCAAATATGGATCCCGTAGCAATAAAGTCAAACTTTTGGTCAAATCTTTAAACTTCAAATTTCTGACAAAATGCAATAACTCGAGTTAGGGACCCCCCGAATTCGATTTCGGGCATACGCTTAAGTCCCAAATCACGATACGGATCCACCGGGACCGTTAAAATATAGATTCGGGTTCGTTTGCTCAAAGCGTTGACCGAAGTCAACTCAATGGATTTTTAAGGCACGGATCCACATTTTATTTAATTTTTTACATAAAAACCTTTCGGAAAAAGACACGGACTGTGCACGCAAATTGAGAAAGTCAAAAAGGAGCTATTTGAAGTTTCGAAACGCAGAATTACAGTTTAAAACTCTAGATGACCTATCGGATAATCACAACTTTTTATTTCATAAGAGTTTTAAATCGAGATATATAAAGGTCATCAGTCCATACTTTCACTTGGTTCTAAAAGAATTACATTAGTAGATTATGCAAATTAAATACTAAAACTGAGGATCCCAATGGTGGGGCTTGGAAATAAGAAATAGTAGTAGTTGTAGACATTGAAATTTTAATGGATTGAGCTAAATCCTAAATTCAAGATACTACAAGATCTCTTGAAATTATAGGAGTCTATCAGTGTTTCTTGGATGCTACTCTACCTAAACCCTAGGTCACTCATATAAAAAGGGTTACATAATCCTTTAAAAAAGATATCTCAAAAATGGAGATCATCTCGAAAATCCCATAAACTCACGGGATATTCAAAAAGAGATCAAGAAATTGCCGGATAATTCTTGATAATCAAATACTTCAAGAAGATCCACAGCATGTTTCATGGGTATCGAATAAATCCATGAGAACCCGCAACATCCTACGTTCGAGAAACATGCTGTTCTAGCCCTCGAATCACGGAGATAATCAGGAAAGAAGAATCAAGGGAACAAACAGAATTGTACCCGCATCATTTTATCAATAAAACTATGTTTCTTCATATTTATATTGTGGTTGCAATTTATTTTTGTATTCACAAGAAAATTTGTTGCAAACAAATTGGCACGCCCAGTGGGACAATCTCTTGCTTCTGCAAATCAAAAACTTCAAGTTTCAAGATTATCTGTTGTGGTGGTCGGGTACTTCAAGTCTCGTCTTCAAGTTTCAGCAAGCCTAACACCTCGACAAACCTTGAAGTAGGGGGCATTTGTAGACATCGAAATTTTAATGGATCGAGCTAAATCCTAAATTTAAGATACTACAAGACCTCTTAAAATTCTAGGAGTCTGTCAGTGTTGCTTGTAGGATACTCTACCTAAACCCTATGTCACTCCTATAAAAAGAGTAGCATAATCCTTTAAAAAATATCTCAAAAATGGAGATCATCTCGAAAATCCCGTATACTCACGGGATATTCACAAATAGATCAAGAAGTGGCCGGATAATTCTTGATAATCAAATACTTCGAGAAGATCAACAACATACTTCATGGATATCAAATAAATCCATGAAAGTCGGCATCATCCTACGTTCAAGAAACACACTGTTCTAGCCCTCGAATCATGGAGATAATCAGAAGAGAATAATCAAGGGAACAAACAGAATTGTACCTACGTCATTTTATCAATAAAACTATATTTCTTCATATTTATATTATGGTTGCAATTTATTTTTATATTCACAAGAAAATTTATTGCTAATAGTAGTATTACTATCCGATATTGTACGTCAAAGAAGTTCATTGTTTGTCTCTCATTGTCGTGCCAATACGAACAATGGAAGAAATGTCAAAAGAACAACATCTTCAAAAAGGCTACTCCATTACTCAGGGGTGTACGCAGAATATTGAGTAAGCTGTATAGGGTCAAATTCTGCCTGTTGTGGTAACAACGACCCATGACTAAGCAATAGTCATAGTAAGGGTACGACCTTAGAATGTCGGAGCGAAAACGTGCTCTTAAGTATCGTCGTCCCCTCGAGGACACGTGACCTACCTTTGTAATATTTTATTATTTTGAGGGGGTTCTCCTATTATATAAAGGAGGATCCCAATATTGTAAAGGGGATCAAATCTTTTCTAATACAAGCTCTCTTTCTCTCTCTCTCTCTTTCTCTCTACCTCTTATTCTCTGGAATATTCAATCTATCAAAAGCAATAAGATATATTATTCACATCTCTAGGTCTTATTATTTTCGATTACGATTTACCTTTAATCTATTTTTGATTGTATGTACTTGCAAAGTATTTGTTAACTTTCGAGTCAAACAATTTGGCGCCGTCTGTAATACCCTTATTCTATAATACCCTTTCCTTTACCCTAAGTCCCTAATCCTATTATTTCCACTACCACATTTATGGAATGATCATATTTAAAGCTCAAGAGAATGAAGTTGAAATTAATGGAAAATAAAATTAGCCATGATGATGTATTTTGTTTTTTTGTTTTTTTTATACCATTGGAGTGTTGATGGCATACATTTGATCCCTTACTTTAGTTTCGTTGCATATGCTTGTTGACAAAATTTTTATGTTATAAATGGTGCTCTTCTTATTTTAGCTTCTTTTTGTCCATATTAGTTAGGTGTGTTTGTAGCGATATATTTTCCGTGGAATTCCGCAAATTTTCTTATTGGTGTAATCCATAACCGAATCGATAAGCCCCAAAAATCTATAAATCAAAATCGAAAAAATCGAAATTTTATTGAAACGATAACGATAAGCATATGTACAAATCGATAATCAATAAGTAATTATCGATAAGGGTCAAAATCGAATCGATAAATCGAATGTATACCCCTACTGCCTAATAAATCACGATCTGTACAAAAGAACGTTTGGCGGACCCCTCGCTAAGTGCTTGGGGCCGTACCAAACAAGGAAAGTACTCGAAGAGGTACACGAGGGTCACTGTGGTGCACATACTGGTAATCACGCTCTTGTCCGTTGCATAATCCGCGCCGAGTACTACTGGCCCACAATGAAAAAGGAGGCAGCAAAGTATGTTCGTAGGTGCGAACAATGCCAAAAGTATGCCCCCATGATACATCAACCAAGAGAGCCCCTACACTCAGTAACATCACCTTGGCCCTTCATCAAATGGGGAATGGACATAATCGGCCCCCTGCCAGCAGGGCGAGGAAAGGTACGATTTCTGTTAGTTTTGACTGACTACTTCTCCAAGTGGGTAGAAGCAGGTGCGTACGCCCAAATACGCGAACAGGAAGTCATTGCCTTCATATGGAAAAAATCATATGTCGCTTTGGCATTTCCCAAAGAAATCAGCTGCGACAACGGCCCACAATTTATCGGCAAAAAGATAACGGAGTTCTGTGACAAATGGCATATCAAATGGATACTCTCCACGCCATATCACCCTGCCGCCAACGGCCAAGTAGAAGCATCCAACAAAACAATATTGAACATACTAAAGAAGAAACTCGAAGAAGCCAAAGGGCTCTGGCCTGAATTACTAACAGAGGTACTCTGGGCATACCGGACAAAGCGCAAATCCAGCACAGGAGAAACACCGTACTCGCTGGTCTATGGAACCGATGCGGTTATACCAGTCAAAATCGGAGAACCAAGCCTGAGATATTCACACACTAGCAGAGCAGACAACGACTTGTGTAGGCTTCAAGACCTCGACGAAGCCGAAGAACAAAGAGATATGGCCCACATAAGAATGACGGCTCAAAAGCAACAGGTCGAAAGGTATTACAATAAAAAAATCCAAAATACAACCACTCAAGGTAGGAGACTACGTCCTCAAAGCCAAAACTTTGGCGTCAAAAAACCCGAGCGAAGGGAAACTGGGCACCAATTGGAGCGGGCCATATAAAATCACAGCAGATGCAGGCAAAGGAGCATTCCAATTGGAAACAATGGAAGGAAAAACACTCCAGAACAACTGGAACGTTGCCCACCTCAAATACTTCCATTTTTGAAGGGCGTCTCCCGAGTCGTACTCTTTTTCCCTTACTCGAGTTTTGTCCCAATTGGGTTTTCTCGGGGAGGTTTTTAACGAGGCGGCGAAGGGGACACCCAGGGGCGTACGGAGTCAGGTTTATCATACCGGCCATTCGACCCATTTCTCCAATCCGATATAATAAAGGGACTAGCCTAGTTGAGTCTTTATCACGCAAGCGGCTAAAGCCACCTTCTCCATTATGTAAGCGGCTAAGGCCACCTTTTCCATTATGTAAGCGGCTAAGGACACCTTCTCCATTATGTAAGCGGCTAAGGCCATCTTCTCCATTATGTAAGCGGATAAGGCCACCTTCTCCATTATGTAAGCGGCTAAGGCCACCTTCTCCATTATGTAAGAGGCTAAGGCCACCTTCTCCGTTATGTAAGAGGCTAAGGCCAACTTCTTCATTATGTAAGCGGCTAAGGTCACATTCTCCATTATGTAAGAGGCTAAGGCCACCTTCTCCATTATGTAAGAGGCTAAGGCCACCTTCTCCATTATGTAAGCGGCTAAGGCCACCTTCTCCATTATATAAGCGGCTAAGGCCACCTTCTCCATTATGTAAGAGGCTAAGGCCACCTTCTCTATTATGTAAGAGGCTAAGGCCATCTTCTCTATTATGTAAGCGGCTAAGGCCACCTTCTCCATTATGTAAGCGGCTAAGGCCACCTTCTCCATTATGTAAGCGGCCAAGGCCATCGCCAATAATCGTCGACCCCGCTCGACGACGACGGATAACACTTCAACGACAGTTGAAGTTACATCCTATGGGCCAAAGGCCATCGCCAGCGACCATCGAACCCACTCGACGATGACGGATAACACTTTAACAATAGTTAAAGTTATATCCTACAGGCCAAAGGCCATCGCCAATGATCGTCGACCACGCTCGACGACAACGGATAATGCTTCGACGAAAGTTAAAGTTACATCTTATGGGCCAAAGGCCATCACCAATGATCGTCGACCACGCTCGATGATGACGGATAATGCACAGTGACAAACAATGTATAAATAAAGAACAACACAAAAGAATAGCAATAAAAGTATAACTCTTTCACTATGACAAAAAAGTATATGCATTTAGTCCCATGGAGGGCTCCCGCTACATTCCAAAAAGAAAAAGAAAAAAAGGGGCAAAACCTATACAAGTCCTAAGGGACCTCGCCAGGTTTATCATCGCCATCCGCTCGCCCCTCTTCTCGACCTTGCGGTGAGCCTCATTAAACCATGGGTCGGACTCGAGCCGGTTGACGTCCTTCAAAGTGTAACCCTCTCGGCCAGGAGAGTCGGAGTTGTACCCACAAGCTACACGGGCGGCACGAGCCTCGCGCCACTGCTCTTGAACTTCCTCCTCTGAGACACGTTCCGCAACAAGAAGTTTTTTATACACGTCCAATTTGGCCTCCGCGTATATCCACATCTCGTGCGTATCTTGGGCCGCATTCCCGAGCTGTGGCTGGGCAGTACGCTTGAGGACGTCGATCTCAGCCGTCTTAGCTTCGAGCTCGGCTATCAAAGCCGGCACCCTACGATGAAGATTAGTTACCTCCACCGCCACTCCGCGGCTGAGCTCCAACTCCTCCTCCTTGAGCTTGAGGAGCGATTCCAGCTCGCAATTACGAGCCACCGCCTTCATAAACTCCTTGTCCATTTTCTCCAACTCTGTCGCCCTGCTGCTCAATTGTGCCTCCCTCTGTTCGAGACCCTCCTGGAACCCCTGGAATTTTGGATCCTGCGGGAAAAGATCTGTCGCCGCTTGATGCTTGGAGCGATACCGTTTAAACCTCTTCACCATCTTATCAAAAACGGTTGCCTTCTTCTCCTCACGGCGCCTTCTCTCTACTTCCAAAACCATGGTCTAAAAAAGAATATATATACATGCATGTGAGTTAGTACGCATCAAAATCAACTTCATGACATACGGAAGAACGGAGAAGTTACCTGTAACGCCATACCAGCAACCCTTCGAGACAGCTCCGTATCGCTGACAGCACTCAGCATCTCGCGCTCAAGGGTAGCACACAGTAGGGCCATCTCCAGTGCAGCCCACTCGCTGTGCTATAACAAGTTGTAAGCCCCTGGAATCACGATGCGGCAGCTATATTCGTCCGCTATCATCTCCACACGTGCAGGGTTTTCCGCCATCTCACCCACGTTCCCGTGAGCGGCCAGCAGTTGGTCCCCCAGCTTCGCCACCAACAAGGGGTGATGAGCCACCCTCAGCAACATGAACCGAGCTGGTACCAACGTTAGCATGTATCTGGTTAGCCGGCCTCCCCGAACGGATGGCGTCGGCCATAAAGACGGGCCCAGTTGATTAGCGAGGCACGTCCCTCTCTTTATCTCCCGTCGCCACCGCCTTACCCGTTATGAGCCTCCTTATTTTCTCTCCTCTAGCTCCTCGCCCTCGGAAGGCTCATCCGCAGGTTGTGGAGACGATGTCGACGGCCTCGCCTTATTTGCAGCCATCTTCGCACCTCTAGTAAAGAGGCTATGGTCACCCCTTCCCTAACAGATGCATAAAGTATCTCCTGCGTACTCTGACCAACATCTGATCGAGATGAGGTAGATGTCGTCGCCCTCCTCTTAGGAGCACTTCGACCTGACAACAAAAGTGATTTAGCTGACGAAGTTTGCGAAAACGATTAATTAAAGTCGAAGAAATAACAGAAGGGCTCGTAGGGCCGTAACGTTCAATGAATTCCGCCCACTTACGGGTCTCTTCCGCGAGGGGGAGAAAATCTGATACCCACTGCTTAATATCGATTATGAACCGAGGAGTGTGAGCTATCATTGCAAGATCACAGAAAAATCATAAGGATGATATAATCGGAAACGCTAAAGTCGCGTACAATAAGTGACTTGACGGATAAGAATACTTACGTCTCGAATTCCACCTCTCAAGGAATCCGATGGGATTGGACATCAGGTGTTCCATATTGATAAAGAAATACCTACGCCAATAGCCCCTGTTAGGTCGATCGTCGGTTTGCATGATCAACCCCTTTGAGCCACGATTTTTTAAATGCAGCATGGTACCCCTCAGGTAGCTGGCGCTGAATAGTTGCAAAAGGTGGTGGACAGAGACCTCCAACCCAACCAACTCCGCGTATGTAGATACTACCCTACACACCTTTAGGGTATATGGAGTGAGTTGGGTGGGACACATGTTGTAGAAACGGTAGAGTTCTTCCGCCAATGGAAGAATGGGGAGGCCATAGCCGATCAAAAAGGGGTATTCGTAGAACGTACAATATCCCGGTCTATGGGTGTTCGCGTAATCCTCTCCCGCTAGAACCATCTCCACGTGAGCATGTATATCATAAGACGAACGAAAAAGGTCTAAATCAGTTTGTTTTAACTCAGATTTCTCCCAAGGTTGTTCGGGATAATCTCGTTGAAAGTCCCTCCAAACAAGGAGTTTCTTTGGGAGTACATTATTTACAGTAAGAGGGGTGAGATCCTCCGCTTTCTCTCCCTTATTGCCGCCGGACGGAGGCGGTATGTTAGATGAGTTATTATTATGAGCCCCCGAAGTGTTATCCCGTTTAGATTTTGTCATGATTTTCGATTGAGAAGCGATGTATTACACATCCACAAGTGTATTTTCACGGAAGCGGTGAGTTTTCGTAAAAAGGAAGCGTTTTCTTGAAATAATCGGAAAACTTTTGCAAATGATTTAAAGCTAGGTTAAATTGAACCCTTTCCCTATTTATAGGGTTGGGTAGCGTTGAAATCGAAGAGGCAAGACCCAAACAGGCACGGGAAACCAAGCATCAGAACACCTTTTGTACTTCCTCGGGAACACGCGTAATGATGACGCTTGCATATGGTGATGTCATTTTAGAGAAGGGTTTGCGCGCCAATATATCAACAGATTCAAATGGTCGCCCCTTCATGTCGTCATCTCCAAACATGGTTAAAATTTTCCCAGCACATGGTTCACGGTTCCGTCCATCGGCGACGCACTTCGTTACGTCACCAACGAACGGAGGGACTAAGCAATAGTCATAGTGAGGGTACGACCTCAGAATGTCAGAGCGAAAATGTGCTCTTAAGTCTCGTCGTCGCCTCGAGGACACGTGACCTACCTTTGTATTATTTTATTATTTCGAGGGGATTCTACTGTTATATAAAGGAGGATCCCAATGTTGTAAAGGTGATCAGATCTTTTCTAATACAAGCTCTCTCTATCTCTCTTTCTCTCTCTACCTCTTATTCTCTGGAACACTCAATCTATCAAAAGCAATAAGATATATTATTAACATCTCTAGGTCTTATTATTTTCGATTACGATTTACCTTTGATCTATTTTTTATTGTATTTACTTGCAAAGTATTTGTTAACTTTCGAGTCAAACATAAGCGGTGTCGATATTTTAAGAAGTTAACCTATGAACAACTTACTAAAATAAAATCATCATAATAAAACACATTCAAATACATTAACAAATTTATTTTAAAACGATAAGCAACTTCGCTCAATAGTTGGAATGGGTTAGTATTATTTTGAAGTTAAAAAAAACTTAATGCTGCATCTATTTAGAATCGAACCTAGAACCATTGGAGACCAAAGAAACAATGTGATCGCGGGACCAAGACTCACTGTTTATCAATAATTTAAACTGATATATTTTTTTGTTGTTTCTTTAAATCATTATTTGCATATAAATTTGTAAACGTTTTCGGCGAAGCGGTGTCAGATGACACCGCTAGCATGATCATAAATCCGCCCCTGCCATTAATTACTCGTACTACTTTTGTCGAGAGAAATTAAAAAATAATCAGATTTACAACTGGTCGTTCAAAAATAGCTCAGTTTCAAAAGTAATCGAAATTTAGTCACTTTTTATGTAAAGATAAATCTTAGTGAAAATATTATTCAAAACTCGAAAAATATTCAATATATTATGCTGGAGTTCCAGCATAAGTATACTTGAACTCCAACATATTATACTGGAGTTTCAGGATAAGTGTGCTGGAACTCCAGCATAATATACTGTAGTTCCAGCAAGTATATTGGTCCAGCATAATATACTGGAGTTTGGTCCAGCAAGTATATTGGTCCAGTCTCCGGTATATTATACTGAAATTAGCAAAGTATACCGGTCCAACATAATATGCTAGAGTTCATACATAGGTGCACCGAACTCCAGTATATTATGCTGAACCGATCTCTATTGCAGCAAAATAGTGGCTATTTTTTATTAACTTGATAAATATTGATTATTTTTGAATGACCAATCCAAAAACTGACTATACCGTGCTATTTTTACACTTTTGTCGAGTCACTGCCGATTTCAAGAGAAAAGGCTATTTTTCTTTACCATGTTGAGACACGTGTAGAGATCCAGAATTTCAGCTCTTATATTGGTGGCACTGACAAGGACTTTTTCTTTTAACGTAGATGTCAAACAGTTTTTGGGCCATTATTATTATTACTGGTCCATATAGTATGTGCGTTGCGCGTGTACTCATATTAATAAATATAAAAATATAAAAATATATATAAATAATATATTTGTGTTATAAAATAAAAATAAAAGCTCTTGAAAGTAATTAATGTTGATCCTATTAATTAGTACCTAAATTTTAGTTAATTCAAAATACTAAATATTAGGAGCATACTTAAAATTACAATTTTGTCCGTGAAGACTAAATAAAAATTGTTTATATTTCTAAAAATATTTTTTTATGGAGAAAAATATTTCAACTAAAAGATTAAGTATATTCTAAGTCTAAATCTTATTGAATTTCTAATATCTTCAACGTTGGCCTATTTAAATCCCATTAAAATTCTGATTTTTTGTCATATTTGACATTTAGGAATTTGATTTTTTTTTAATGCTTGTTACTTGTTTCCAAATGTAGAAAGAAAAAGTTCATAACTAAGCCTATGACATATTTTATTAACTCAAACAAGGATGATGTGAAATAA
The DNA here is from genome assembly GCA_026770625.1 of Nicotiana glauca. NCBI lineage: Eukaryota > Viridiplantae > Streptophyta > Magnoliopsida > Solanales > Solanaceae > Nicotiana > Nicotiana glauca. The sequence goes on from MU785620.1 coordinate 18,036, forward strand.
AAGTGTTATGATGCTTATATAAGCAAATGAAAAAATAAGAAAGAAGTCATGTCCTATCAAAATTGATTTTCACCATCTCCAATAATATAACACCGTCTCAAGCTACAGTTTATATACCCATCACGATAGTTCAACGTATGCCCTATGATTCGAGATAGAAAAAAAAAATTAAAAACTTAGAAAATCTAGAAAGATAAAGAGAAGCCGAAAAATATAAAAAATAAAATTTAACATTTCGTAATTTTTACTTGAGTTTAAAAGATACTACAAACATTATCAAAAAATACATATTATGTTCACTAAATTGAAAATAAACAAGGAGACTTGAATATCAAAATTTACATAACTTATTTGAATCAAAATTTCAAACAAGGAGATATCAATGAGTCAAATAATCAAATTAAAACATACACCATTGCAGAATGAATTGATTTAGTTAATTCGTTCAATTATCTCATCAAGCACATATGCGTAATAAAGCAATGATATTATATTGATACAAATAAAATAGAGTAGAACTATAATTCCTTATTGACTAAAGATTGTTAAAAAAATCGAAGCTTGTGTAGCATTTGTGGTGGTTCTACAATATTAATTTTGATCATGTCTACAATAGTTCCACATACCATAGTTTTTTCTCTTTTTATCTATGATGAAAGATTTCATAATTTAATTCTGCATGCAAAAATAAATCATATCATAATATAAATTCATTCTAACATAATAAGCACATACAAAAGATAAAAGAAAAGAAGGAGCTCACCGATTTTCGAAAAGATCAATAAACAGAAAGTGAATTTAAGATAACTTCTAATTTTCCATGCTCATCATAAAAGCAATATACAATCCATCACATGATGAATTTTCATTAATTGCATAAATTAAAGAACGACAGAAAAAATTCTCTTTGTGCCTAGGTTTTTAAGTGTTAGAATACGTAGTAGGCAAGGTATTATAATAGTTACGTTACTTACCTAGTTCATATAAGTTAAGAATTTAAATAAGGTAAAATATTGATTAATTTTATTGTCCTAAATATTAGGATTTTCTATATAATTCAAATAAGGAAAATTTTAATAAGAAATATTTTAGTTGATTTCAAAGCTCTAAATGTTAGAGAAATCATTAAATGACGATTTTGTCTAGTGTGAAATTTATTTTTAAAGGGTAAAAAAGGCGAACGACATTTCGCTAAGGGCCTTCGTGCTTTTAAGATAACTAGAATAAGTTTGCTTACCATCCATAAGACTTGTAGGACTTGTCTCATCCGAATCATTTAAATTAGCAATCATGTCAAAAATTGCAAATAAAAGTCCAGTCTGTTAAACATTGTACAACTAAACTTAAATATGATAGAACCTCAAAGAAGCAAATTTGGATATTTGTTAGATATTTGTTTGTGATTGTTAGATATTTGTTTTTATTCCCAAGCATGATTTAATAACAAAAAATTTAGTTAATATAAAAAATTTAAATATAAGAAAAATAATTAATTGGCTATTCTGTTAATAAAAATAAATACTTGTAAACCTTCAAAAACGACTCCTGAACCTGAAACAAAAATAAGGACCCATAAACAATGAAAAGGAAAGTAAGGATTACTAAACTTTTATAACAAAAGATACTCATAGTCCTAATGTTTAAACAAAAAAAAATCTGAAGTGATTCGAATTCAATATCCTAAATCTAAATGTAGTTTATCTGAAGGACTCTAATTAAATAACATAATTTTTTAGATCAAAGTTCTAAGTATTAGGGCAATAATTAAGTGACTACATACGAATAGTTGATATTTTGTAAGTAAAATTCATATATTTATTTTTCATTATTGTGTTATTATTTAACTAACAAATTTATTTCTAATATAATTTATTCTAAAATGATTAAATTAGTAACAAAATAAATAGAGGAAATAAACAAAAACTTGGGAAGAAACAATTTTTCTCAGTACATTCAGTGTTCATTAAAGTCTCGTACAAGAAATACTACAAATTATTGTGATATTAGTAGTTCAAATAAGGAATGATATAATACACAAAACTTAATTGATTTCGAAATCCTAAATATTTAGAAAATAATTAAATGCATATTCCTAAATATTAGATACATAATTCAAATGACTATTTTGTCTAGTGCGAAAATAACTTTTTAAGGGTAAAAAAAGCGAATGACATTTCGCTAAGGACCTTCGTGCTTTTAGTATAGTATAGATACTAGTTTCTATATACGTGTGTTGTACGTTGTCAATTATTTATATGAAATATTAATAAATTAAATTTATTAATAATTATTTTCATTAAAATAACATAGTACTTGAGTTCAAAGTGATTAGATATCGTTATAATCTACTATTAGGAGAGCCAAAGTTTATCTGAGTATGGGCAGTGATTGTTTCTATATTCAAGTGGGTGTTTCTTGTCACTCATTAAAAATTTCATATGAGTGTATATCAAGTTAACGATAGAAAAGAAAAAGAAAAAGAAAGCCAATTTGAAGTTGGCAAATCTCTTTTTCTTTAAAACGCCTCATACGTATATTTGTGGGGCATTTGCATCTATACCCATTTTTTGTGCCATATTTTAACTTGTGCCCACTTTGCAAAAAAAATTGCAAGCTTACCCGCTTTTTTACATAACTTCAGCATACTGGGCTAAAGTAGCAAAGGCAATTACACAAAACTTCAGCATTTTAGTAATCGGGCATGAAGTTCAGCTCTAGAGCTGAAGTTTTTATTTTGTAACTCGCGAACTTCAGCTCTAGAACTGAAGTTTTATTTTATAAGTTTTTGTTTAGTAACCGGGAAACTTCAGCTCTAGAGCTGAAGTTTGCCAGTTATAAAATAAAAACTTCAACTCTAGAGCTGAAGTTTCTATGTTGAACTAGAAAAGCTGAAGTTTGCCAGTTATAAAATAAAAACTTCAGCTTTAGATCTGAAGTTTTTGTTTAGTAACCCGGAAACTTCAGCTCTAGAGCTGAAGTTTTCAAGTTATAAAATAAAAATTTCAGCTCTAGTTCTGAAGTTTTCCAGAGCTGAAGTTTTTAATTAGTAACCCGGAAACTTCAGCTCTAGAGCTGAAGTTTGCCAATTATAAAATAAAAACTTCAGCTCTAGAGCTGAAGTTTGCCAGTTATAAAATAAAAACTTCAGCTCTAGAGCTGAAGTTTCTCAGTTATAAAGGAAAGCTAAAGTTTTTTTAAAAGTAGGTACGGATGCAAACAAAAAGACAAAGCGGCTACAGGTTAAAAAGGGGCGTCACGCCCCGTGCAATTTTTACTATATTTGTACGTTATGGTTCCGGTTAAAAGAAGCTACTAATCTACGGATGATTTTAATTCTTTAAATATTTTCGTAAGATCATTGTCAAAAGATCTCCATAATATTTCACTTTATATTTTGTCAAAGTTTGCTATTGGTATGTATAAAAAGAAAAATGTTCTTGCCTTATTAAAGCCAAAAAGATGATTACCTTATGTTTTAAATTAACCGATGTTATTCTTTGATTGAATCTTGCTCCATCTCCATAGAACTTTTTTGTATGTAAATAAAAGAGTAATAAGATTGCCAAACTTTTCCCAAAGATTTCTAATGTTGATACAAATAATACCTAAAACTATTCTTGGTCAAATCATGTTCTTTCTCCCTAAAACAGGAATACATTTTTATTAGCGTACGATCGAAATAATAATTCTCTAATGATTCCAAACTTAACTAGCAAAAACTGCTAGTAATTACCAAATAAAATAAAAAAAGAAATAAATATTTAATTTTCATAACTTAAATAAGCTATATATTCTCGAACATATGTATGCACAGCCACATAATAAACACATTAACATTATAAAGTCAAAAATCAAGAAAATAATAAGCATGAGAAACATGAGAAAAATAACATATAACTTCAAATCTCAGACCCAAAGCTTAATCATACTTCGTTGTCTCTACAGAGTATTAGAATAAAGATGAGTGCAAATACAATTCTTCTACAATTGCACCAAGTTATTGGATTTTGTAGTGTAAAAATCATGTCGTGTGATCTATTAATTTGTTATTCATCTAATATTGTATAAATAATGAGATTGTATAACTCCCCCAACAATGTACTAATATGTCACGAGCCCAGTTCGCTCTTCGTGAACATGTCGTGATGGTATCTAGTCCCTACGACTAGGTAAGCCTAAAAATGCAGAATTTACACAACTTGCGGAAAACAAACTAACTTGCGGAAAATAAACTAACTTGCAGAAGCAAACAACTGAGAAATCTTACTGTCAAGAGGAAACTGTGCATAAGTGGCACTTGGCATAATACAACCCATATCACATAAACCAAAACAACACGCAAAATCCGGAAACTCACAGGAAACACATGCTAATAGACATGGAATAAACTGCTCTAACTCCAGAATGTCTACACAACCGAAAGAAAGGAAAGTCATATACTAAAGCTGGAATAAGATAGAGACTTCTGGTCTGCGGACGTGGCAGATATACCTCAAAGTCTCTGCTAAATCTCTCCGCCGCGAGGATAGTCCGCCTGGGTGGAGGCACCTGGAGCTGCACATGAAAAACATGCGCAGAAGAGGCATGAGTACACCACAGCGGTACTCAGTAAGTGCCAAGCCAAACCTCGGTTGAGTAGTGACGAGGAAGGTCAGGGCCCTACTGAGACAAAATATTATAATAAGGCTGACAACAGTATGAAATAGGCAGAAATAATGATATATAATTATGAAATAAATTAGATTACACAAACAACAATTAACACGCAGAAATAACACAGAGTAAACAGTTCAATACCAGTACCAATAATAAGGATCTCCTATGATACCGTCCTGTAGTCCATTTTCTCAATCTGTACGAGGAGCTCCCGGGATACCGTCCCTTAGTCCACTGTATGAATATATATCTGAAGGATCTCCCAGGATACCGTCCCGTAATCCAACTATCAATGTGCAGGGGGATCTACCGGGAATCTAACCCGTAGTCCCAAAATAAATGTGCAGGTGGATCTATTGGGAATCCAATCCGCAGTCCCAAAGTAAACAAACAAGGGGGGAGCTACTGGAATCCCACATCCGTAGTCCCAATGTAAATAAACAACCAAAATCAGAGAAATATTCAGAAATTGAAGTGCAACAATAAAAAGCAACAAATAATTCTGACCTAACATGCTTCACGTAATTACAATTAAGGCAAATTAAGCAAATAGGCAATTTGGATCAACTAAACACGCTTTTCTATACTAGCACACGCTATAATAGCACATAGAATACAGCAAATACGGAAGAAACTCAGTTCAAGTATTTTAAGTAAAAATTTGGATTTTCAACAATTAGCTCAGGTACGCGCTCGTCACCTCAAGTAAAAGGCATTCAATTACCAAATATCATATCCTAAGGGACAAAGTCCCTCACACAAAGTTAGACAAGCCACTTACCTTGAACAAGTGCAAGTCAATCCGAAACCATATTTTTGCCACGAGTATCTGACTCCAAATGGCTCAAATCTATTAAATTAAATTGCATATTGTAAATAATAATTCAAGTAATTGATTCTACAACTAAATTCTAAGCTAATACTCGAAATTATAAAAAATGACCAAAATACCCCTCGGGCCCTATGTCTCGAAATCAGTTAAAATTTATATTTCCAGAACTCTCGTACCCTCACGAGTCTAACCATATAAAAATCTCTCAAATCGGAGGTCAAATACCCACTCAAAATTCAATAATTTGGTTTATGAAATTTGACCCATTTTTCATCTAAAAATTCGAAAATAAGGAGGAATGCATGCTTAGATTTGTAGATATTAAGCATAAGAGAGTAGAGAATCGTTACCCAATTGTTGCCCGGAAAAATCCTTCAAAATCTCTCCCAAAACTGAGCTCTCAAGCTTGTATTTGACCAAAAATGGCTAACCCTCGGTTTTGGGATGTTTTTATTCTGCCCAGACCAATTGTTCACTGCGATCGCGGGGAGGGAGACAAGATCGCGAAGAAGAAAAATGAAGGGCCCAGAAGTTGGTCTATGCGATCGCGACAGGAGGCCATGCGATCGCGGAAGAGGAGCAATTAGTCCTTCGCGATCGCGACACAGTCAATGCGTTCGCGTAAGAGGAGAACTAAGTGCTTCGCGATCGCGGAGCAGTCCATGCGATCACGATGAAGGAATTCCCCCCCCCCCCCCCC
>MU785620.1:24582-37371 GCA_026770625.1 Nicotiana glauca
CCCCCCCGGAATTACTCTATACGATCACGAATGGAAGGCTGCGATCGCATAGAAGGATATTAGATACCAGCAGTTCAGCAATTCAACAAGTTCCAAAAACGACCCGTTGGGCATCCGAAACACACCCGAGACACCCGGAACCTCAACCAAAAATACCAACACCTCCTAAAATATCATACAAACGTGTTCCAATCATCAAAATGCCTCAAACAACGCCAAAACCATCAAATTACATCGAATTCAAGCCTAAGTTCTTCTAAAATTTTCAAAACACGCATTCGATCAAAATCCCAACCAAAACACGTCCGAATGACCTAAAATTTTGCACCCATATCCCAAATCACCTAAAGAAGCTGCAGAAACTCTTAGAATTTTATTCCAACTTCGTATCAAAATCTCACCTATCAACCTGAAATCGCCAAAATACTAACTTCGCCAATTCAAGCCTAATTTAGCTACGAATTTCTAAAATTCATTCCGAATACGCTCCCAACCTCTAAATCACCTAACGGAGCTAACAGAACAATCTAATTTCCATTCCGACGCCGTCTTTACACTGTTCCAACTACGAACCATTTTCCAACACTTAAGCTCTTATTTAGGGACTAAATATCCCAAAACTCTCCAAAACTCAACACCGAACGTCCCGGCAAACCAAAATGGCAGAAATGAACTTAAGGGAAACAATTAATAGGGGGTCGGGACATAAATTCTAAAAATTACCGACCGGGTCGTTATATCCTCCCACACTTAGACATCCGTTCGTCTTCGAACGAGCCTAAAGAACAAACCTGAAGTAGTGAAAAAATGAGGGTATCGGCTGCGCATATCCCGTTCTGTCTCCCAAGTCACCTCCTCGGCCGGCTGACCCCGCCGCTACATCTTTACTGAAGCAATGTTCTTTGATATCAACTTTCTGACCTGTCTGTCCAATATAGCCACTGGCCCCTCAACATAAGATAAATCCTTGTCCAACTGGACTGAGCTGAAATCCAACACGAGCGACGGGTCACAGTGATACCTTTGGAGCATCGAAACATAAAATACCGGAAGAACTCCTGCTAAGCTGGGAGGTAAGGCAAGCTCATAAGCAACCTCCCCAACATGCCTTAATATTTCAAAAGGGCCAATAAACCTCAGACTCAACTTCCCTTTCTTCCCAAATCTCATAATGCCCTTCATAGGTGTAACACGAATCAAAACATTCTCTCCAACCATATCGGAACCATCACGAACTTCCCGGTCCACATAACTCTTCTGTCTGGACGAGGCTATACAGAGTCTATCCTGAATCACTTTAAACTTTTCCAAAGCATCCTGAACCAAGTTTGTGCCCAATAAATTAACCTCACCCGACTCGAACCAACCCACCGGGTCTATGGTGCTCATAATTAAGTTGCTCACAGTTGAGGCATCTGGCTACATATTCAACTATATCTTTCTTCATCCGCCTCCACCAATAGTGCAGTCTCAAATCCCGACACATCTTCGCGGCACCCGGATAGATGGAATACCGCGAACTATTGGCCTCTGCTAGAGTCAACTCTCGAAGCTCATCAACATTGGGCACACCAATTCGACCCTGCATCCTCAATACCCCGTCATCTCCAATGGTCACATCTCTGGCATCGCCATGCTGAACCGTGTCCTTAAGGACAAGTAAATGAGGATCATCATATTGTCGCTCCCTGATACGGTCGAATAAAGAAGATCGAGAAACAGCGCAAGCTAGGACCCGACTAGGCTCCGAGAGATCCAATCTCACGAACTGACTGGCTAAGGCCTGAATATCCATCGCCATAGGCCTCTCTGAAGCTGGTAAATATGCTAAACTCCCCAAACTCTCTGCCCGGCGACTCAAGGCATTAGCTACCACATTGGCCTTGCCCAGGTGATACAAAATAGTAATATCATAATCTTTCAGCAACTCTAACCACCTTCTCTGACGCAAATTTAGATCCTTTTGCTTGAACAAGTGCTGCAAACTCTGATGGTCAGTATAAATCTCACAAGGCTCACCGTATAAATAATGATGGTAGATATTCAAGGCATGAACAATAGCAGCTAGCTCAAGGTCGTGGACAGGGTAATTCTTCTCGTGTATCTTCAACTGTCTGGACGCGTAGGCAATTACCCTACCGTCCTGTATCAACACCGCTCCAAGGCCAACCTGTGAGGCATCACAATAAACTGTATAAGACCCTGAACCAGTAGGCAATATCAAAATTGGGGCTGTAGTGAAAGCTGTCTTGAGCTTCTGAAAGCTCGCCTCACACTCCTCTATCCACTGAAATGGAGCACCCTTCTCAGTTAATCTAGTCATAGGAGTTGCAATCTATGAAAACTCATCCACAAAACGACGGTAATAATCTGCCAAGCCGAGGAAACTGCGAATCTTTGTAACTGAGGAGGATCTCAGCCAACTCTGCACTGCCTCTATCTTCTTCGGATCCGCCGGATACCCTCACTCGATACCACGTGGCCTAAGAATGCCACGGAATACATCCAGAACTCATATTTTGAAAACGTTGCATATAATTTCTTTTCTCTCAGAGTCTGGAGCACTGTCCTCGGGTGTTGCTCATGATCTTCCCGACTCAGGGAATACACTAGAATGTCATCGATAAAGGCAATAACAAAAGAGTCGAGATATGGCTGGAATAAATTATGCATCAAATGCATAAATGCTGCTGGGATATTGGTCAGCCCAAATGACGTAACAAGAAACTCGTAATGACCATACCCAGTCTTGAAAGCAGTCTTCGGGATACCTGGTTCCCGAATCTTCCACTAATGGTAACCTGAGCGCAAGTCAATCTTAGAAAACACCCGTGCGCCCTGAAGCTAGTCAAACAGATCATGAATACGAGGCAAATGATAACAGTCCTTCACTGTAGCCTTGTTCAACTGCGATAATCGATACACATACGCATAGAACCATCATTCTTCTTCACAAACAAGACAGGGGCACCCTAAGGTGATACACTAGGCCGAACATAACCCTTATCAAGAAAATTCATGTAACTGATTCTTCAACTTAACTGAATGTTTCACCTTATCCTTAGTCCATAACCTTAGGACAGGACCCAATCTTCAAAATCAGCCATTTGTCATAGGATCCGAATTCCACATCATTACACTATATTAGTCTTATTTCAACATATTTAAATTTTTAATAGAGCTTAAATACTTCGAAATTGTTTTCTTCAGGATGCTACATTCTCCCATACTTAGGGTCATTCGTCCTCAAATACACAATGCAACTTATCTCTTTCTTCTCATATATTAATGTCTCAAGATTTTTTTTTTCTAACTCCCAAATTTTTCAGAAAATTTCGGTAGAGCCTCCCCTGTAATTGGGCCTATCCACCTGCCAGAGTAACACCAAAACAACTCCTAACAATACATCCACAACCCAATGAAACACCACAATGTAGATCTCAGTAACACTAATCTCAGCATTACAAGCAGCACATTATCATAATGATATCTAGACATGAAACACATCATATGTATACCCATAACCATGTCTATGGCCATAAAAGTTCTTCATAAATTACCATATTGCCAATTAGCCTTATGTTAACAAACATCTTATTTCAAACCTCTACTTTACTCACAATGAGGCATGGAGACCTCATAATTACTCACCCAAATTAATGAGTCACATTTATCGCCACCTGGGCGCCCGTCTCATAGGCTAAAACTCTATGTTTACAACACAAAAATGGCTAAATATGAACAGAAAATATAAAAGAATTATCAAATAAGACTAACAGGCATGACTTCCATTTAAATATAGTACAAAATTTTAAATTTCATAAAATGAGAATTTTAAAAACATAAACTTTTTACCGCCAGGACCTTGCCCTTATATAACATCCACTGCAGCTTCTAGCTCGATTTAAAATATTTCACATTATATAAAAATTTAAGGATCTCATCCTCAAATTTGAATCACAAGTATTTGCACATTGTACCAACTGAAATTTTTCATTTCCTTTCTTTCTTCTTTTCAATAATTTCCGTCAAAGAGAATCACAACATATAATGAACCCTCGTACCGATAGGGCATATAATTGACAATTGAAATTAATTATCCTAAAATTACATCAAAACCCACTGTAGTAAGTAATAGAAAGTCACTTTTAGCCTCATAAATATTCTTAATGACCCACACATAATGATAGGGATAGTTATCTCCATATAATAGCCCAACGTGAGTATTCACATAAGTAGATTTTAGAATTTACGAAGCTCACTCATGAGTGGAGCATATTAAGAGGACTCGCCTCAATTTTCAAAACCAAATCAAATTAAGAAAAAATATCCTTTTTATAACAATCAGAATTGTACATGTAATGACACCATATGGTGTAGTGGCCTCAGCCACACTATAGCAATTATATCAATGGGTCGGGCATCCACCTCTTAAGCGCCATCTACCCGTTCGTTCTCCATATCTAACTTGTAGCGTATGTAGATTAGTAACTATAATGGAGTGTGTTGACTATGTGTTCTGATGAAATAGATTTCTCCCAATTCTTGGACAATTTCTCATGATATTTCTAGTATCACCACATTCATAACAACCCATCTGCAGTTCGGCTGCTCATACCGAGTCTGTGCCGGATAACTAGAATAACCATTGAAGGAATTCCATGCCAGTGGTGCATTAAAAGATGGCTGCCCCATGAGAGTGCCCTGATTAACTGGAGCACTATGAGTATTCTGAAATCGTTTCCATTTCCCTGCTGACATTGAAATGTAGAATTATTATGGATATAGGAAAATCGAAAGTCCCAACATCATCCCATACAAATCTCAGCTGTTACTCATATACAAGTTTCAGAGAGGTTTTGAATACCACATAAATACATCTTATGTCAAATCTAATATGACACATGACCTACAATTTGATCGTTGACAGTGGACTCTCTTCACTTTGGTGCAAAGCCATAAGATACATCCTGATACTTAACAATACTAACCTTTATCGCTCGTACGTCACCATCATAAGACACCTCAAGCCGTTCGTTTGTCACAAGTCATTCTTAGGACAATTAAACTCACTTCCTCCAATATATCGGTTGCTAGTTGTACCCTTCGCTAAATAGACATCTCATACGAACCACATGGTCACTATTACCACAAACTATCTTTAAATCTACATCCATCTCGTGACTCTACCATTACTGCGACGATTAGGCAATTAAGTAAACCTTCTTAAGACCGTACTTATCAACCAGATGTCAGAACCTATTGCACCCCCATGTGCATAATCGAATGATCTCTCAATACTTCTGCATTATCGATGTGGATGACACACGGTAACAATGGTTGAGCAAATTCTTGAATCCCCTGTAATCCTTCTATAGCATCACGAACCGTCGGCGCATAATTGATACGGAGTGCGCAATTTCAATACACGAGTGGATGCAAAAGAACATATGATATAGGCTCCAACTGAATAAATGACGCACGATAAGGAATGAAATAAAGTGGAATTTTCCTAACGATTACAGACGTCCGTACCGATCAGCGAGACTCTAATAAACTGGCATGTGTTTCGTGACTCTTATGAACCTAGAGCTCTGATATCAACTTGTCACGACCCCAGTTTGCCCTCCGTGACCATGTCGTGATGGCACCTAGTCCCTACGACTAGGTAAGCCTAAAAATGCGGAATTTACACAACTTGCAAAAAACAAACTAACTTGCGAAAAATAAACTAACTTGCGGAAGCAAACAATTAAGAAATCTTACTATCAAGAGGAAACTGTGTATAAGTTCCACCTGGCATAATACAACCCATATCACATAAACCAAAACAACACCCAAAATCCGGAAACTCACAGGAAACACAGGCTAATAGAAATCGAATAAACTGCTCTAACTCCAGAATGTTTACACAACCAAAAGAAAGGAAAGTCATATACTAAAGCTGGAATAAGATAGAGACTTTTGGTCTGCGGACGTGGCAGATATACCTTAAAGTCTATGCTAGATCTCTCCGCCGCGAGGATAGTGCACCTGGGTGGAGGTACCTGGAGCTGCACATGAAAAACATGCGCAGAAGAGGCATGAGTACACCACAACGGTACTCAGTAAGTGCCAAGCCTAACCTCGGTTGGGTAGTGACGAGGAAGATCAAGGCCCTACTGAGACAAAATATAATAATAAGGCTGACAACAGTATGAAATAGGCAGAAATAATGATATATAATTATGAAATAAATTAGATTACACAAACAACAATTAACACGCAGAAATAACACAGAGTAAACAGTTCAATACCAGTACCAATAATAAGGATCTCCTATGATACCGTCCTGTAGTCCATTTTCTCAATCTGTACGAGGAGCTCCCGGGATACCGTCCCTTAGTTCACCGTATGAATATATATCTGAAGGATCTCCCAGGATACCGTCCCGTAATCCAACTATCAATGTGCAGGGGGATCTACCAGGAATCTAACCCGTAGTCCCAAAATAAATGTGCAGGTGGATCTATTGGGAATCAAATCCGCAGTCCCAAAGTAAACAAACAAGGGGGGAGCTACTGGAATCCCACATCCGTAGTCCCAATGTAAATAAACAACCAAAATCAGAGAAATATTCAGAAATTGAAGTGCAACAATAAAAAGCAACAAATAATTCTGACCTAACATGCTTCACGTAATTACAATTAAGGCAAATTAAGCAAATAGGTAATTTGGATAAACTAAACACGCTTTTCTATACTAGCACATGCTATAATAGCACGTAGAATACAGCAAATACGGAAGAAACTCAGTTCAAGTATTTTAAGTAAAAATTTGGATTTTCAACAATTAGCTCAGGTACGCGCTCGTCACCTCACGTAAAAGGAATTCAATTACCAAATATCATATCCTAAGGGACAAAGTCCCCCACACAAAGTCAGACAATCCACTTACCTCGAACAAGTGCAAGTCAATCCGAAATCACGTTTTTGCCACGAGTATCTGACTCCAAATGGATCAAATCTATTAAATTAAATTGAATATTATAAATAATAATTTAAGTAATTGATTCTACAACTAAATTCTAAGCTAATACAGAAAATTATGTAAAATGACCAAAATGCCCCTCGGGCCCCACGTCTCGAAATCGGGTAAAATTTATATTTCCAGAACCCTCGTACCCTCACGAGTCTAACTATATAAAATCTCTCAAATCGGAGGTCAAATACCCACTCAAAATTCAATAATTTGGTTTATGAAATTTGACCCATTTTTCATCTAAAAATAAGGAGGAATTCATGCTTACATTTGTAGATATTAAGCATAAGAGACTAGAGAATCGTTACCCAATCGTTGCCTGCGAAAATCCTTCAAAATCTCTCCCAAAATCGAGCTCTCAAGCTTGTATTTGACCAAAAATGGCTAACCATCAGTTTTGAGATGTTTTTATTCTGCCCAGACCAATTGTTCACTGCGATCGCGAAGAAGAAAAATGAAAGGCCCTGAAGTTGGCCTATGCGATCGTGACAGGAGGCCATGCGATCGCGGAAGAGGAGCAATTAGCCCTTCGCGATCGCGACACAGTCAATGCGTTCGCGTAAGAGGAGAACTCAGTGTTTCGCGATCGCGGAGCAATCCATGCGATCGCGGTGAAGGAATTTGCCCCCCTCCAGAATTACTCTATGCGATCGCGAATGGAAGGCTGCGATCGCATAGAAGGATATCAGATACCAGCAGTTTAGCAATTCAACAAGTTCCAAAAACGACCCGTTGGGCATCCGAAACACACCCGAGGCTCCCGGGACCTCAACCAAAAATACCAACACCTCCTAAAACATCATACAAACTTGTTCCAATCATCAAAACGCCTCAAACAACGCCAAAACCATCAAATTACATCGAATTCAAGCCTAAGTTCTTCTAAAACTTCCAAAACACGCATTCGATCAAAACCCCAACCAAAACACGTCCAAACAACCTGAAATTATGCATGCATATCCCAAAATCACCTAACGAAGCTACAGAAACTCTCGGAATTCCATTCCGACTCCCGTATCAAAATCTCACCTATCAACCGGAAATCGTCAAAATACTAATTTCGCCAATTCAAGCCTAATTTAGCTACGGACTTCTAAAATTCATTCGAATACGCTCCCAACCTCTAAATCACCTAACGGAGCTAACGGAACCATCAGATTTCTATTCCGATGCCGTCTTCACACTGTTCCGACTACTGACCATTTTCCAACACTTAAGCTCTCATTTAGGGACTAAATGTCAGAAAACTCTCCAAAACTCAACACCGAACGTCCCGACAAACCAAAATAACAGAAATGAACTTAGGAAAAATGGTTAATAGGGGGTCGGGACATAAATTCTAAAAACGACCGGCCGGATCGTTACATAATACTATAAAGAATTTAAATCTAGAAGCTAAGCCTCATCCTCAAATACAAACAAATGGCCCTAGATAATCCATACCAAATCTTCCATTGATCTTACTTTCTGTTAACGTATCATTCACTTAATCTTTCATATCCACGTACATAAAATAGGTAGCAATAATGACTTAATAGTTAATATATCTGGGGCTAAAAGATTTTCGTCATTAAGAAGCCTCAACATTCATCATAGGAAATAACAATTTTAGTTACCAGAGTGGCTTGGAGAAATCTAACTTAGAGAGAGAACATATCAACATGGAGATCAAAATGGCAAAAAAGAATGGAAGTGATTGCAAATAAGCTGGCTAGTCTCTATGAAAAAATATCCAGTTCTAATTTTTTTTGTTTTTGGCTTAAAAAGGACATGATTAACACTTATGAGAATACTATTTATGGCACAAAAGGCACGGCAAAACCTTTTTATAATGGTAAGAAGTGGTTCCAAGTATTCTTATTCACGTGGAATTGGTAAGGTTTTAAAACTTCAACAATAAGTAGGATACTTGATTGGTATAACAATTCAGAGCAAATTTCGTATTACGGTGAAGTTTTTGATGTTACAATTTTAGTTTAGATTGGAAAAGAATTTTAGAATAATTTACAATTACACCCTTAAATTATATAAATATTTAAGGGTATAAAAGTCTATCAATATTTTAAGAATATTTTAGTCGTTCAATATTTAGCATAAATTATTCGTACTTTTATAATAATATAGATATAGATATAGATAGATAGATATAGATCATCATCATCGTGTGGAGATTTCAATCATGCAACGTATAATTTATTTTTCCTTACATCTTTTTTCCTGATATGTATCTTATCCTTACAAATATTTGTTATTACAAAAAATTAGAGTAATCAAAAGGGTTGTAGGGGAGAGAGAAGAGAATATGATTACATTAGTCGGAATACATTGGGTACTTAGTTTAATTCAATTCATAAAGATGATTAGAGGCGAAACCAGAATTTGAAATTAATGGTTTGGCATTTAAATCGTTTTAAGTTACTGAGTTCTAAATCATATATTTATATTTATTCCACAAACTTTTTAAGATAAATATAAACTATAAATAAAAGCTACTGGGTTCGGCCACCCGCATCTAATAGTGTAGTTTCGCCCCTGAAGATGATTAAATTTGTATTTCAATGCAAGAATATACTTAGTTTTGCGCTATATGGTTAAGCTATTTGTAAAGATAATTTTGTATTGGTCAAAATCTGACCACACGACCGTGGCGGCAACGACCCCGCCCTAATCATCTTACGAAAGAAGTCACCAAAGCTGACTTCGTCTCATCATCGTGTAACATTCGATGCAAGTAACAATGCAAAGGCCTTTCCACGACGTGAAAACCTCCCCAACCTAACCATGATAAGTCATGACAAGCATAAGAAGTTGTTCGCCTATAAAGGCAAGGAAAAAAGATCTAAAAAGGGGGCCCCGACCCTCTGCTTCTTCTCCAATACTCCAAGAGCCCAAAAAGGGCGGCGGAGCTCCCGTAAGAAAATCCTGGACCTACGGAAAAGGAGAGAAACTTCATTTTTCAATGGGCAACGATGATTGTAGTTTCTTGACCCTCTCCAAGGAGAGGCGGGGCAAATTTTTATTATCAATAAAACTTTCTGATATTTTATTTGTTCAATATATTATTGCGGCTACTCTATCTTCGAGCCAATATTAATTATGATTAACTATGATTTACCCTTTCATCTCTTATGATTGATTTGCTTAAAAGTATTTAACAACTTTTGAGTCAAATAATTTGGCGCCGTCTGTGGGGATTTTCTAGTGAAAATACCTAGTTCTTCCTAGATCGGAGCCAAAGAAACACCAAAAAGAAAATCCAACTCACACCAGATTTGAAGGCAGCGCATCAAGAAAAGAAGAATCGAATGCGTCAACAGGGGCTAAAATCCCATGCCCTATCGATCTCGAACAGCCCGGACAAGGAGAGAAGTGCTGCAATCTATTCTCCTCTCCCCGCCCCTCTAAAATCGTTGGGTAGAAGCAGGGAGCATCCCCTCTTCATCTTCCATACTGTGTCGGGCCAAAACCGGCACAAGGGTGTCTCAAACGAAGAATCGAGAATCGTCTTGAAACAACCTGAATCTCCCGGTCAGGCAAACAACTATGACATGCGTACAACGCATGCCCGAACAAAATTTGACACTTAACGCTCATGGCGTTGAATCATCAATGTGAACAATGGCCGCCGAACTAAGACTAAGGCTATGTGCCTTCACCTTCAAAGATCGACAAGTTCGACTTCGTTTGAACTCAAAACAGGCTATTATTTCGATAATTTCGAAATAACACCCTTAAGGCTAAGTGCCTTCGCCATCAAAGATCGACAAGTTCGACCTCGCTCGAACTCAAGATGGGTTGTTATTTCTATAAGTTCGAAATAATACCCTTAAGGCTAAGTGCCTTCGCCATCAAAGATCGACAAATTCGACCTCGCTCGAACTCAAGACGAGATGTTATTTCGATAAGTTCGAAATAACACCCTTAAGGCTAAGTTCCTTTGCCATCAAAGATCGACAAGTTCGACCTCGCTCGAACTTAAGACGGACTATTATTTTGATATGTTTGAAATAACACCCTTAAGGCTAAGTGCCTTGGCCATCAAAGATCGACAAGTTCGACCTCGCTCGAACCCTAGACAGGCTGTTATTTTGATAAGTTCGAAACAATACCCTTAAGGCTAAGTGCCTTCTCCATCACAGGTCTACAAGTTCAACCACGCTCGAACTCAAGATGGGCTGTTATTTCGATAAGTTCGAAATAACACCCTTAAGACTAAGTGCCTTCGCCATCAAAGTTTGGGAAGTTCGACCTCATTCGAACTGGGACTAAGGCTAAGTGCATTCGCTATCAAAGATCGACAAGTTCGACCTCGTTCAAACTCCAGACGGGCTGTTACTTCGATAAAATCGAAATAACACCCTTAAGGCTAGAAGCCTTCGATGCGAGAAGAAGCAAAACTGGGACTCGTCTGATGATCCCTCACCTTGCGACAAGATCATAAATCAATTGAAATGCAAGATAATTAGCGAAAAATAGAATTTATTATTCATAAAGTCAGGAATGCGGGCTATCGCCGCTTACACCTGGCCTAGTCCGGTCAACTAAACACAAAAAAAGGGAAAACAACAAGAAGCAAATGAACGCCAACCGATGGATGAAATGAAAAGAAATACAAAGTACAATGTTTTCTTTACTTGGCGTCACCACCGCCGTCGTCATCACCATCCCCATAGGGCTCATCATCATCACCGCCTGCATCCTCATCAGCTTCGGGCGTCGCCATATCATACCCGCAATTGGCACGAGCCTCATGAGCCTTCGCTCGCGCCTCCTCGTAGGCAGCCTCTATCACGGTGCCTGCTTCCCACAAGTTCTTGAATATATTCCGCTGAGCTTCGTCATAGACCTAGAGCTCATGAGTCTGGCGAGAACGGCAGCACGGGACGGTCCATCCTGGGCCCTCAACCGCTGATTCTCAGCCTCCAAGGCCGCAACTTGCTCTGCCAGAAACGCAGCCTCCTGATTGATAGTGCTGATCCGCTCCTCGAGCCTCGCATCCATAAGGCTCGCAGTCGCTCTATCCGTTTCTTGTAGGGACTAGAGCACGCGAATATTCTCTTCCAGAGCCGCCACCTTCACTAGGGCCTCAGACCAGGCTCTCTCATTGTGTTCCAAATCAGAAACCCTGCCCTCCATTACAAAAAGCTTCCCTCTCCATTCGGTGCTCGCCTCCTCAAACTGGGCCCGACGCTGATCTATCTCCAACTGCATCTCCCCCAATTTGTCCTGCAGGTGTTCACACTCGGCAGTAACCCCTTTACCCAACTCAAGCTCCTCATCCTTGAGGCGAAGTTGTTCTTCGAGCTCGCTCCTGCTACGAATTGTCTACAACAGCTCTTGATCCCTTTTCTCCAACTCCTCGCCCAGAGCCTGGTTGCGGAGGTCTGTCCTCAACCACTCGTGCAACTCACGGCACCTGTTGCGATAACGACGATACTTCCCCAGCATCTGTAAGAAAATTCTCGACCGGGTATTAGCCCTACGGATTCTCTCCACCTCCAACAGGTACGTCTAGAAAATAAGAAAGCAGTTAAACCAATGCACGTTTGCGACAAATGAAAAGCAAATGAAAATTAGAGATAACATACCCGCAAACCCATCACAACCACTTCGTCCCTCACTTCGGCATCCGAGATATTCCGCAGGGACGCGTTCTCGGCCTCCAAACATAGCAAGCTGAGTTGCGGCACCAAGTTATCCCCCTACGCCAAAAGGTTCAAATTGGTGGGAATCTCGATAATACAGGCCGACCCCCCCCCCCCCACCCCC
>MDKF010353866.1:0-12411 GCA_026770625.1 Nicotiana glauca
AACCCCCCACAAGAAGAATCTCATGAAAGGTATATTTTCGCGTGCAGTGGTAGATGATCAATATGACATGATTACTGGAGCAAACATACATGTCACTTTTACTACCATAATCAACAGGAAACTGAATTCGATCTGTGAAAAGCTATGCAAAATTAGATGGGAGAAGGTCTAGATTTGTCCCTCTACTATTGCATATTGTTTACATCTGTCCCTCGTTATACTTTTCGTCCACTTTAACCCCTGCCATTAACAAACTTTTCAGATTTGCCCCTAACCCTAACGGCCCAATACTGTAACAGCTGACCCCTCCAATTTTTGTTCATATCAGTTGCCAAGTCAGATGGCCCCACCAAATTAAAATCCCCTGGTCCCATAAACTTGACTACCCACTCATTTCTCCTAAATCTTCTAAGCTGCTCTGCCGCCGTTCTATGCTCGCCAGAAGTGGCAAAAACGTGTTTTTTTTAACAACTCGAGATTTTGGATTTGACAAAGGTTCAGATGATAATTAATAAAATTGAAACACGCTTGACGAGGACGTTGTAAAAGACTTATTGTACGAGTCTTATGAAAAACTTGCTGCCTATATTTGGAAAGTAAAGATTCAAAGCTTTACAATAGAATCCTAATAAAACCACCATCTTTTGATTTCTAGTGGAATTAGAAACTTGGAGGAGCCACCTAAGGAACAAAAGTGATGCTGAAATAATATAATCCTTTCACCAAGTCTAAAGCCCAAAGTTATCAAAAATATACTGCTATTAGTAAATTAAAATTTGACAAAGTCACCCATTTTCAACAAGGGAGAATATAAAAGCGTGAGATTCAGATGAAGATGATTTAAGAGAAATGCGTGGGCGGAATAGGAAAAGTTTATGGTCTGGCTTGGCAGCTGATATGGATAAAAATTAGAGGGGTCAATTGCCACAGTGTAACGCCGTTAGGGTTAGGGGCAAATCTGAAAAGTTTGTTAACGGTAGGGGTTAAAGTGGACGAAAAGTATAACGAAGGACAAATGTAAGCAATATGGAATAGTAAAGGGGCAAATCTAGATCTTCTCCCAAATTAGATTGTCTTGGTTATTGATAAACTTGTGCAGGGTAGAGTTTTATAGTGCAATTACAAAATAGTAATGATAATGCCCCCGAAAGAACTAGGGATTACCAAATAGCTGGTACGAGAATCCTAGCGCTCTGAATCATCAACCTGTAAATCATTACCTGCATTGTGAGATGCAGGCCTCGGGCAAAAGGGATGTCAGTACATTTGAATTGCACTGGTATGTAAAACAACTGAAAGAAAGAATTATAAATGCTGAAACTGAAACTAAGCTCATAACTGAGAATTGATAATTGATAACTGAAATGATAACTATTGAAACTGAAACTGAAATAATAACTGATAACTGAACTGATAACTGGTAACTGCAATGATAACTGAACTGAAATGATAACTGATAACTGAACTGAACAAAGGAAGTAAGGATATGAATACTCCCTCTTCTGAATGATGAACAACCTGTTTATCTGAATAAGCTACAGCCTCGGGCCCAAATAAATGTGCACAAGCTATGGTCTTAGACTCAAGTATATGTATACATAACTACGGCCTCAGGCCCAAAATGCATAAAGTATAAACTACGGCCTCAGGCCCAAACATGCATAAAGTATAAACTTTGGTCGGTTCCGTACAGAAATAAATTAAAAATTAAAATATTTTAAAAAACTGACCAACTTTAGTCGGTTTTTGGTCGATTCTTTTACCGACCAAAGTTGGTCGGTTTTTCTTGATTGATTTTTGCCGAACTTCTAGTAGTGTGTGGTAATACATGAAAAGGAAGAGGTTAAAAATGATAACATCGACTGAAAATGAGTTGAATACATAGTCACTGACAGTTTATAAATTTATCTACCATCACGTAAAGTTAACTTGCAACTATATAAAACTTTTCATATGGAGTTTAATATAGTAACTAAAATATAAAACAAAAACTTATTATAATTGATTAAACTATACTGATAATATAAAAAAATTCATGCGGACATATAAAACTTAATTCCCTTTATGTAGTGACATTTTCGTAAGCTTAGAACATTTTCGTATTTGTATTTGTATTTGTGAGTACTTTAATAATTAAGAATATAAATTCAATGTGCAAATTCATGCGGAAAATTATTCAACTTGACTCACGTATTTTAAACTACGTCATATAAATTAAAACGGAGGATAGGATAAATGACTTGACTCCTCGGTATCTGTGACGATCCGACCCGTCGTCTCGTGAGTTACTACCTCGTTCTTCCCATTTTCTGCTTCCTTATGTTTCATTATCGGTATTGGGTGCGTTAGAATTTAATTGGAGTGATTTTATTAAGAAATGAGACACTTAGGCTCTTTTAAGAAGACTTAAGTTGGAAAAGTCAACCAGATATTGACTTGTGAGTTAGAGGGCTCGGAATTGAATTTCGATGATTCGGTTAGCTCCGGGTGATGATTTAAGGCTTAGGAGTGCAATCGGAAGTAATTTTGAAGGTCCGGTGAAGAAGTTAGCCTATTTTGGCGAAGTTAGTATTTTGACGATTTCCGGTTGATAGGTGAAATTTTGATCCGGGAGTCAGAACGAAATTCCGAGAGTTGTTGTAGCTTCATTGTGTCATTTGGGGTGTGTGTGCAAAATTTCAGGTCATTCGAACATCGTTTGGTCGGGTTTTTGATCGAAAGTGTATTTCGGAAGTTTTTAGAAACTTAGGCTTGAATTCGATGAATTTTGGGTAATTTGATGTTGTTTGAGGTATTTTGACGATTGGAACAGGTTTGAATGATGTTATGAATTATGTTGGCATATTTGGTCGGGGTCCCATGAGGCTCGGATAAGTTTTGGAAGAGTTTTTGGAAGATTTTTGTAGAGAACAACAGGGTAAGTGTTCTTAACTCAATTTTGGTTGTATAACTTGAATCTATTACGAGTTTTGACGTTTAATCTGAGAATTTTGTTGAAAAAGCGTACAAAATCCTCTTGGATAGAATTACGAATTTGAGGGTCGAAATGATATGGGAATTGAATAATTTTAGTATGGTTAGACTCGTGGCGAGATAAGGAACCCGTTGGCGTAAAAATTTCTGAGTTTCGAGACGTGGGCCTGGGGCTCGGGTTTTGCCAAATCCGTGAATTTTGATATTTTTCGATTGTTTTCGATTGGGTATTGTCTCTTTAGTATAATGCAACATATTCGTTGTAATTTTGGACAGATTCGTCACGCGAGGAAGCAAATTCGAAAGGCAAGGGCATCGCGGAGTAGTCTTTTGGCCGTCTTGAGGTGAGTAATGATTTTAAATGATGTCCTGAGGGTTTGAAACCCCGGATTGCACAACGTAGTGCTATGTTGAGGTGAGACACGCGTTATATGACGAGCGCGGGGTCATTTACTATTGGGGATTGTGACTTGGTCCATCCCGGTTGATATTTTATCGCGTATTTGATAAAGACTTGTTGTTTTTCACCATAATTTGGGCTTATTGCCATATTTGGGCTTCGTGCCAATTATTTGAAATCCTTTTGTGAATTTCCATCACTATTTTTCCTCACTAATTGAAATATTATTTGAACTCAGTCCAATTGAATTATACTATTTCATGAACTCAGCTACATTTATACTCAACTTGAGATTTAAATGATGTTTATAATGTTGTTTGAGCTGAGCACCATTGTTTTACTGATGCCCAAGGGGCTTATGATTATTTTCTGGACTGATTGATGTCGAGGGCCATATGTGAGGATATGTTGAGTGATGTGAGGAGGCTTTCAGGCCTCGAGTGTGATGTGTGAAGGCTTTAAGGCCTTATGATATAGCGCTTGGGCTGTAGGAGCCCCTCCGGAGTCTGTACACACCCCCAGTGAGCGCAGGGTACCCAGGTGAGTTGGGAAAGGGCCCGAGAGGCCGATATTGTATATTTGTGAGTTGGGAGTGAGCCTGAGAGGTTGACGTTGTGTGTTGGTGAGTTGGGAGTGAGCCCGTGGGGCTGATACTGTATTGAAAATTTGATATTGAGCCCGAGGGGCAAGTTTCTGATTATTCCTTACTTGTTGAAATTAAGTGTCTTCACTGTTTTTAAAAGAGAATCATTTGTTACTTCACGGTTTTATTGCGTAACTGATTTTACTGCTTGAGATAGCGTTATTTGTGCCTTTATGAGATTTTATGCTTTCAGTCATTATTTATTTTTATTACTCGCTGAGTTGGAGTACTCACTTTACTCCCTGCACCTCATGTGTAGATGCAGGTAATTGTTCACCCGGTAGCGGGTTTTGAGTTGATTGGAGATTTTGCCATCGTAGCTGAGCAAGGTGACCGTCAGCGTTCGCGACACCGTATCTCTTCCTTTGATTCTAAATTCCATTATGTATATTACTGGTCTTACAATAGTGTTTAGATTCTTTAGATGCTCGTGACTTGTGACAATCCGATTTCGGGCTGAGTTGAGCTGGTTCCCTGTTTTATCATTTCCTTCTGCATATATGACAATGTGCACTATGGTTTGACTTATTCGTGTTAAGTAACTGTTAAAAGAGGTATTATTAATCTGTTGGCTGACCTTGTCTTCACGAGAGGCGTCATCACGATCGGGTTGGGATTTTGGATCGTGACAGTATCTGAGGGAGAGACAACTTCTCCTTTTCCCCCGAGTACTTGGATACTTCATTATCAATTATTATGATGGATTAATAGGTTGTATATCTTTTTTTCAACGTTAATTAGGTTAGATTGATTATAGTCTATTAATCATCATATCATCATATCATACTATATTATAAGTATAAATTTTTTTAGGTAAAGTTATTTTACTGAAATATCTTTCAAAGCCTAATCGACCTTTATAGTACCCTTCAAGCAAATGCTATACTTGTAACATTTTTGGAGAATATATATATATATATATATATTAATTAAGGTGACATGGTATTTCCAAAAAATTAGGAATCTTATTTATATTTTATCTCCTTTTTGCCATTCCCCCCTTCATTAGTGGATGAATAGCCGTTTATACACTACTAGAAATTGGAGCTATGGCAACGCTTTTTTTTTGCTACGGATCTATAACCGCTGCGATAGGTACTCTATTGTTACGGTTATAACCGTTACAAATAATTGTTGGAACTACCGGAACACTTAGCAACCAAAGCATTGCAATAGGCTAAATAACCGTCCTTATAGATGCATATATGGCAACGGTTTAGATAACCGTAGCAATAGATACATCTATGGTAACGGTTGGATGTATATGCTACGGGGATTTTAGTTCCCTCCTCATTTTCACCCAAAATTTTAACACCCGCTAAAATATGGTGGGGCCCACAATCTGACTATTATTATTATTTTATTTTTAGATCTAGGTTTCATCGAAAATATATATAGGTAAACCCCTAAAATATACAAACATGTTAAAATCCATCGGAAAAAATTCCCTAATTCTTTCACATCAGAAATTACGAGGCTCCTAGGATTTTTCATTGCAAATTATCAAGCTCCTCCTCCATAGTTTTTGAGGAGATCGATCGAGTTTCCAGTTTCCGAAAAATCATCAGCAATTACCAGGCTCCGAAAAATCGATAATCTCCTCCAGGCTCGCTCAAAAATCTCCTCTGTTACGATGATCGAAAATCGCCTCCAGGCTCACCAACTCCTCCATAATCCTTTAGAGTTCTCCAAATCTGAATCGGAAAATATATTCTTAGCAGCATTTTTAATTTTAGCAGCTTTTTAATTTATTTTTTTTTAAATTTCTGGGTTGGTTTTAGCAGCTCAACTTGAGCTTTTGTTATATTTATGGGTTTTTTTTTAATTTGTTTTTGTTTAAATTTCTAGGTTGAAAGCTTAAATTTCTGGCTTTTGTTAAAAAATTTGTGGCCAAAGCAATGGTATTGCTAAGATTTCCACTAATTGAGTGTTTAAAAGAAGTGTAATTCCTGTAGTTCCTGTAATTTCTGTAATTTTTACTGTTTGAAAGAAGTGTTTCGAGGCTTCTTCTGTAATTTTCTGTTCCTAAACAGTTTTAAGACCTTTAGAAACATGTATTCATAAAGTTATAAACAAAGTTCAGTTTGTAGTTGATGTGTCCGCGCCATGAAAACTTTTAACTCTGCGATTTTCTTTCACATATTTTGAGTACACTTGCTATGTCGATTCCATTTTGAAGTTGAAACTTACAACAGTTGCTAAGTAACACGCAAGGCTTATTTGCTTGGCGATGTTGGCAATTGATGCAAGCATCAAAAAGTATTGTGGGAATACAAGAGTCAATAATTCAACTCCAATGCTCAAACTGAAGAGAACAAATGTATAGAACCTTACTCTCTCCAGCCAACACCAAAAAAACAAAGTAGGAAACATGTCATATGAAACTTGGATAGCCTCTTGAGGTAATCTTACTTAAATATAAGCATTATTTCCCAAAAGATAGAAATGAATTCTAATTATCAAGAATAGTAAAATAAGCTTTATAAGATGAGTTGCACAAAGTATTCCCTGTTAGAAAAGCTATACCTTAAGATTGGTATCAAACGAAGATGCTAGGCTAGCAGTGTAGATGCACCTGCTCAACCGTCCAAGACCGTCCTTCAGGACCCAATTTAGTGCAGCAGCTGATGGAAGTGAACTGGAGTTCCCTGTTCCAATTACCCGCAACATAGCCTGTATATCGTTTTTCACAAAATACAACTGATTAAACAAGCCATTGTCAAGGCAGTTATTTGAGTGATCCGTGCCTTAGATGTTAACTCACTTAAAGCTATTGATTGTATAAAAAATTTCAGATTCCCTGCGCGCATGCTCCTGCAGTATTGCCTCATCAATTAAACATTTCACTATGTCCAAAATCAGGTGCTGAAGAGGTTAGTTATTGTCCTTTGATTGTAACAAGATTTACGCTTTCACCATGTATAATCATGAATTGAAGGCTGTGTGCTGTTTGATCATGAAGAAGTTTGTTATTCATTAAATGGCTGGAACTAATGTAGAATGGCCAGGGCATAGCTTCTCTGTAGCTTTTGCTTTGCTACACAAGTATAGTGCATGAGATTTTATTTTGTTTTGTAGTTTCTGCTTATGGGATTTTAAATGATAATCATTTGAAAATGGTGGCATGATAATCCTTAGCCATTTAGGTCTTCTCTTGCGAGAGATGGTCATTTTCAAATAACCCGGTGCAAATCAAAAAAAAAAGTTCGTACACATTTGTTCCTGAACTTTTCCTAGATACTATTGGAGACACCTTAATAGATCCTCTGATGAATGGGATGTTACTAAGTTTTGATATTTTGGTTTAGCTATCCTATTAAGTTAATGCGTGGTTTTAGTAGTTCTTGAAAGTTACTTTATGTGCATCTTTCACTGGTTTATTGCAATAATTGCTTACTCAATTCCTTTTGTTTACTTATTTTGTGCTTACACTTGATAAAGCCTTATTACGGTAGGGGTAAGGTCTGCATACACACTACCCTCCCCAGACCTCATTTATGGGATTACACTAGGTATGTTGTTGTTGTACTTGATAAAACCTTATATCTATTTGTATTTCCTTTACTCTGTCGTATACTTTTTGTTGACAAAATTTTACCCTGTGCTAGCTTTGTTATGTTCATATTGTTTGCAATCCAGCTATACATGTCATTTTTGTGTTGAGTCCATGTCCATATGGACAGTTTTTAGGCAAAGGAAAAGGCATTCTAAATCTGCAATTCTAGAAGCTGTGAAAAAATTCTAAATTTTTGTTTCTTCTCAACATTTACTGTATGAATTCTGAAAAGTCAAACCTTTTTAAGAATATTAAAGTATATTCATTTGGTTTTCCTTTGTATAGTTAGCTGGACTTGCTAGCCACATTCTTTAAGAAGAGTTTAGGATGTTTGGAAATTATTCATATTTTATGATACATGATGTAGAAATGTTTTTTGTTGGGCATTAAAATGAGTAAGAGGGAGATATGGAAACCATGAAGGTGTATAAAACTGCTAAGATAGTACACTTACATTCTCTAGTCTCTTTTTTCATTTGTCATTCTCATAATATTTTTTTTTTCTTCTGTCAATTTTCAGACAGATAGAATTTGCATTCTTGCCATGTGTACTTGCTGGGCTTAGCACTGCACCACAGTATTTGGTCAAGGGAAATAATTTTTTAGAGGTACACATATATCCTCTTCTCTGAATCTGTTTCTCATTCCTTTTTTTGTTGATAAATGTGACTACTGACTTCTTGTAGAATCTAAGTTTTGCTAAATATAGGAGTATACTGAAGTGATTGCTAGCTGTGTGTAATGTGTTTCTGAAGTAGGATCTTTTGTTTGGTGAAAACATATACATGCATATGAATCAAGAATTTCTTCTCTTCTCTACGCCTCTGATTCTTTAAGATGGCTATCCTCTGCCATATGCTCCTTATGTTCCGAAAAGATTGCTTCAGTAAGACGACTATTGTGCTTTTTTCCTTTTTGGTGTTTTCCTTCTTACCATTTTCAGAGAAAAGAAATAATATAGTATTGTAGAGAACTTGATAGAATTGTAGTATAGTATGTTTATGCTAATGTGTGTTACAATGTTGGGGAGGAGGATATTTAATTGAATAATTGTTATTCACAATTCCTTATCCCACATCTGTTTCTACATTGTCTAAAAAGGTAGATTTTTTTTTTACCTTCAAGTATGTCCTTCTTGATCCCTAACCTTGCTTACCTTGAATACTAATTTCGGTGATTTGAATATATTATATAGGATATCCATGGATTATGGTGATTCAATTGACGCATCTGCATCCGTCATGGGACCTGAGCACCCAGGTCGGGTAAGATTGTATGGACGAGGGGTTAATAAGACTCTCTTAAAAAAGAAAAAAGGAGATTTTGGATCCTCTGTAAATGCTACTGATGAGAGAATGGAACAAAAAATGGAGGAAATAGAAGAGAGGATGCAACAAAAATTGCTGGAAAAGCTCAATGCAGAAAAGGAAAAAAT
The DNA here is from genome assembly GCA_026770625.1 of Nicotiana glauca. Classification (NCBI taxonomy): domain Eukaryota; kingdom Viridiplantae; phylum Streptophyta; class Magnoliopsida; order Solanales; family Solanaceae; genus Nicotiana; species Nicotiana glauca. The sequence goes on from MDKF010353866.1 coordinate 9,008, forward strand.
GTTGGAAGAGCTCAATGCACAAAAGGATGCTATGGAACAAGATATTACGATGAACGTCGTTACACGACTTCAACATCTCAACCCCGATTTAAGACTTTATCCTGACATGCTAATATTCAGTGCTCGTGCACCTGACGAGTCTGCTTCTGCACAACAAGGTGCTATTCAACCAATCAATCGTCCATCCGCTAGCAGTAACACTCGAGGTTAGTCATTAGCAAATGTTACACGTCTTCTCTTTCCTCTTCTTCTCTTTTTTTTATGTTGCTTCTCTACCATTGTGCGCTCTCTAGCTCTCTTTTTTTTATATTTCATTTAGTTTCTTATGTTGACGGTAATGAGATTTTGAGCATTTAAAAGAATCATTATTTTTGGGGTTTAGCTAGTGAAAAAATCTGAGTTCTAGTTTTGTTGAAATGTGCTTGTGTAACATGTTTTAGTTCTGTTTTTAGTTTAATATAATGGCACCACTTTGATTTGCTTTGGAATTTTAGGTGTACTTCCCTGTAAGTTCTCTCCGGTTTTTGGGCTATTTAATTCTAGCTTTGTGCTAGAATCTGTTATTTATTTTTTTCCTTGGCTATGATTTTGTTATGTGGTAGCGTGATTATCAAGAGTATTTTCAAAGTACCCCTGGATACCTGAATATTCATTACCATTTATTCCTTTTGGACGGTTTAGCGAACTCTGTTTTTTGAATTTGAATTTGATGAAATTTGAATCATGTAATACTAGTTGTACTGTTGTAGGTAGAACAATTTTCAAAGATTTTATTGTGTGACATTTGATCTGAAAAGTGATGTTAAATATTTAGTGGAAAATCAAGAATTATTATATCCTTAAATGAAAAGAAGTAGCTTACATCTCTCATTACTTGTTTTTTACTTCCAACTTGCCCTCTGTTGTGAGAAATTTGCCTTTGGTCAACTCAGATTCAACTAGTACCTATTGTAACCCCAATTTGTGTCCCAAGTTCTACCTGCAACGTCTCATAGAAACTAATCATTGCAACTTTACTTGCCTATAGAGACACTGAATTATATTCAAGCTCAATGAGGCATAAGAAGAACGTAATTTAAAGTCGTTGCCAGATAATATACAATATAGAAGTTGATTCTGGCTGCATTCAAAACACCAGCTGATGAAGTGATTGCTATGATTTTTCCTTTGGTTTCATTCAAAACATTGTGTGCTCTCTCGCTCTCTCTCTTCCTGGCATGTGCCGAACCTGTCCAACAAGAGAATGTTATTGTTGTTGATGCACTTGTTAGACACATTGGAATTCTTGCTGTTTCATAATCTGGTGCTATGAGAAAAGTATTAGGGGTTTATAAAATCAAAGCGCATTTAGATAGCAGTGACGTTTGGGTTGTTGTATCTAAGAGAATTTTTAGATAGGATTCTCTTGAAGGGATAATGACTTTATTTATACTCTTTTGTAGGTGGAGTAGATGAAGCAATAGAAAGCGGAGGTAGTGATGAACGCAGTGATGAAGATCTTGATCTTACTTAAGAGATTTTTGAATTGTTGATTGTTGTAGATGCATGTGGCGGTTTCTAAGAATGTTTGTTATCAAAACATTTTAAACTTTTGATCTTGAAATATCAATGTATATACTTATTGGTTTCATCACTATCTATGGATTTATTATTATCTTGTTAGACAATTTGGAATATGAATAGTTTTATTTTGTTATTTATATAAATTTTAGTTTTTTATAGTTTAGTGTATATATCTGTAAATCTTTATTTACAACAGGGGGCACTATTTTCAATTCAATTAAACTGTTACAGCTAACAAAATCGTTGCCATAGGACCTGCAATAATCCAAAATATTGTAAAAACTGTTACAATAGGTAGTTCAACCGTTGCAATAAGACTTGCAAACCGTTCCAAAATATTCTAAAACCGTTGCAATAGGTAGTTCAACCGTTGCAATTTCTTAAAGAAATCGTTGCCATTTCTGTGATGCCCGTAACGGTTTAATAGATATAGTAACGGTTATGGACCGTTGCATTTGACGTTATGGTTACGGAAAGTAACCGTTGCAGTTGATGAGAATAATTGTTCCAACAGAGGGAAAACCGTTGCGATAGACTATACTATAGCAACGGTCTTCCATCCGTAGCAATAGATCTATAAGCATCCAAATAATGTTCTCTTAGTTCAATTAGCTTTTAACTTTTTGTAAGTACTTTATTTGATATAACAAGAAAATAGATATATATTCATTAGTTAAGAAAATTAATATATTTTAATTTTGTAACTCAAACACATTGTCTAACGATATTTATGTAATTTTTAAAATTTTCATTTATTTTTCTGATTCTTAGGTTGCTGGCACTGTCTTCCTGGCGTATGTAGTTGTTATTGTTCCATTGCCTCTTTTTTTATCTCCTTGTGCCAAGGGTCTTTCGGAAATAGCTTCTATACCCCGGGGTAGGGGCAAGGTCTGCGTACACACATTTGAAACTTTGACACGAACTCCCTGAGCTTCATTCTTTATCGTCACCTTGTTCAACTACCGGTAATCAATGTACATCCTCATCGATCCATCCTTTTTCTTCACAAATAGAACTGGCGCACCCCAAGGAGAAACACTAGGCCTGATGAACCCTTTCTCAAACAAATCCTGCAACTGATCCTTTAGCTCCTTCAGCTCTGGCGGGGCCATACGATACGGCGGAATAGAAATGGGCTGCGTGCCTGGGGCCAGATCAATATAAAAGTCAATATCCCTGTTGGGCGGCATACCCGGTAGGTCTGAAGGAAAAACCTCTGGAAACTCCCGAACAATAGGAACTGAATCAATAGCAGGAACTTCTGTGCTGGAATTGCGAACATATGCCAAATAAGCTAAACACCCCCTTCTCGACCATGCGTCGAGCCTTAACATATCAAATGACACTGCGGGTGGTATGTCCTAGGGTCCCTCTCCACTCCAACCGGGGCAAGTCTTGTAAATCCAAGGTCACAGTCTTGGCGTGACAATCCAAGATCGCATGATACGGGGACAACCAATCCATCCCCAATATAACATCAAAATCAACCATGTGTAAAAGCAATAGATCAACACGGGTCTCAAGACCCTCAAATACTACTACACAAGAACAATGAACTCTGTTGACCACTGTAGAATCACTCACTGGCGTGGATACATATACAAGAATGCCCAAGGCATCAATAGGCATAGCCAAGTAGGGAGCAAAATAAGACGACATGTATGAATACGTAGACCAAGGGTAAATTAGTACAGAAGTCTCTCAAATACAAATTAGAATTGTACCTGTAATGTCTGCACCTGAAGACTCAGCCTCTGGCCTAGCTGCTGGTTGGCCCCTACCTCTGGCGACCTGAACTCCACCTCTAAGACCTCTACCTCCACCTCTAACACCTCTGCCAC
>MU785631.1:0-27666 GCA_026770625.1 Nicotiana glauca
AGACCCAAATACCCCACGAAACCCTAGCAGCCACCCCTCCTCTTCGCCTGAAACCCGGCGGCAACGACGCTGACAACCACCAAAATAACACCCCTGAGCTACCAAACCACCCTCTCTCCAAATCCACGCCCCTCGTCCCTCTCCCTCGAATCATGGCAGAGCGTCTCGAATCTTAGATCAGAGAAGAGCCCTCGAACCCTAAACCTAACCAATCAGTCCCAAAGTTACACCATTGAACCCCCAATCTACCCTCGTCCCAAAACCCATGATAGTTCTACTCAAATCTTACTAGAGCTTATCGGATTTCGAATCAACTGAATGAACACTAAAGGAACCAAAGCCTAGGAATCGATCCAAAAAGGAAAAATTGAGGTCGTGGCCGACCTTAGTCGTGTGTTCTCAGTCGAGAACACTCGATTAAGGTCCGTTTCGGCTTCAAACCTCAAGTCGAAGTTTCAATTGGAACAGATTGGAGTTTAGCCTATAGTTTCTGAGGTATTTCTTCTCTTTTCTCTTATTTTATTTATCTGATTAAGTTCTATTTTAGTTCATCACTTCGGTCAATTTATTCTCCCCCTCTTTAAGACCTTTTTCTGGTCTAGTTTTTCTCATTTTGGTTGATTGGCGTATGTTAAATCAATTAAATGGTTTTGTCGATTGGTCCGTTCATGTCTATAGTTCAGTTGTCCTCTTCAAGTTATTGGATGTTGTTTTGTCTTCTGACCTTTGTATTCTCAGCCTCAGGGCTCATAGCTAGTATACTTTCTGTTCCAGCATTTTGTTCGAGGTTAATTTAGAGTTATATTTGTTCCCAATATAGGTAGCTTCTTCTCATGTATTTGTGTGAATTAATTTTTGACCTTAATAGTCCAGTCTGACTTTTGTCTTAAATCATTGAATCCCTCATCTTGGTTGAAATGTTGTTGGATTTGATTTGAATTGATGATTGAGTTTAGTGCTTCGAAGCTACTTGTTTGTTCTGTTAAGTTTGTTCTGATATGAATCTGACCTTGTTGAATTGTCCTAATGTTGTTGATTGGGAGTTAGTTTCATGTTTCTAATTAGTCAATTGATAGGCTTGAATTGGTTATAGCTGAAGGGTAATACAGGTTAAAAGGATTAGATTGGGATAGGACAGTAGTTCCGGGGATGTCGGGAGGGTATTTTTGGGATTTAAAAAGTTTAAAAATAGTTAGTTTAAGTGTTCTGTCAGTAAAGTACTAGTGTGACCATTAAATTAATGCATTGATTAATACATTATGGACTCAGAATCAGGGACATCATGGGGTTTAAAGGAAATGGATTAAGAAATGGGTGTCCATGTCTGTTTGAACTTTAAATAAAGAAAAGACAAAGGTTAGTGGGGGAGAAGTGAATTAAAAAAGGGATTAGACACATAGTAATGGGTTGTCAGGGAATATCATGGGCAAGAAAGGTTTCTGAATAGTTTAAGTGTTCTAAATAGTTGTGAAGAGCTCTAGTTTTGGATATAAAGAGAAGGGGGCTAGTTTTTCTTGGAAGGGATTGGGAGTGTTTAAGAGAGCTTGGAAAATACAGACACTGGGATAGAGTTTTAGGTAGTCAGTCAGTTCAATTAACATTGCTCCATTGAAAAATACCAAAGTACTGCTACATTGTTTCTCTGGTTCAAATTGGATCAAGTTTTCTTCTGTTCTGAGTGCTGAAGTTCATCTGAAGTGCACTGCTTGGATTTCAAATAAGTTTGGGGTCTAATTCAGTCAGTTGTGGTTGAGGTTTAGGCTGCTGAGAGTGGTTCAGTTGTTTGCTGGTCCATTTCTGGTTTAACTCAAGATCAGTAGAGCCTATTGTGGGTTATTTGCTGGTGCTGTTGGTTTACAAACTGGTGCTGGGTTGTGGTCGAGTGTTACTTTGGTTTAAAATTGGGTTTTGAGTTGTTCTAGATTCCAAGTTGTTACTGCTAGTGTTATTTGTTGCTACTGTTGTTTGTTATGTTGTTATCTACTACTGATCTCCTCCTTTTCTTCGTTGTATTTCCATCGCCAGGTACACATCTTCGAATCACCTTGATGTAGCTTGAATTGAAGTTGAAATGTAAGTGTTCATCGGACCTTGCTCATTTGGATGCTATCTGTTGCCCATAATTCAGTAAGTGTTAAATGAAGTATAAGTAGTTGATATTAGCTCTGTTTTGTATTCTATACGAATAAGGGCCTGTGTCAACTATTATTTTGTAACAGATTGTTAATTCGTCGAGGGAACATGTGTTCAGTAGCTAGTTGGATCGCTAATTGTGAATTGGCATTAGCTATAGTTAGTTTAGTGTGTTTGTTAAGTTTAAACACTTAAATCTAGAAAATAACTTGAGTTAGCATTCTATTTTGGAACATGTGATATTGTGCTTGCATTCATGGCCCTTGTTCGAATTGGTAATAGCAGTCACGTAAATGTCGAACTAGAATGTGAGTATGGCAGTGGTATAAGACATTGCCTAGTCCGTTAGTTAAAACAGAGTTGGAGTTTCAATTGCATGTTTTGGAAATACAAAAATCATTTTTGCGAGTTGCTTACCGGCTTTCAGTGCATTATTAATTTGTTTTAGTTACAATAGGTAATAAATTAGTGAATTGGTGTTAAACTAGTGGCTTAATAACTTCATTTAGAATCCTTTAAGCTAAAATAAGCAGTCTGGGCTATTGCGTAGCCCAATTGTATGGATCATTCAAATTTGGTAACAAGCCCACCTCCTTTTAGGCCATTAATCTGCCTGCTAGCCCAATGCATTGATCAAAGGCCCCAAAATTGGGCATTTCTAATTTTTTTTTAAATATAGTAGTTCATAAATTAACTAAGTTTGTTTTTCTAATATTATTTAGAGACAATAAAACTAAATAGAAAATCGTAGTTTACTTTAGGTTTGCCTTTAATAATAAAATGAGACGAGCCTCGCCAAATAAAAAATGCAAAGATCGCGGGGCCCTCGTTAAATGTATATATCAAAATACTTAGATTTCAGGACGGGTCGTTTAGCGAATTTCATAGTTTTTCCCAAAATAATAACGCGCTAGTCACTTTAGGCGCACTTTTTAATAATTTACTTTCTTAAACTCGGGTGCACATTTATGTGACCCAAATCCAAATCTCAACGGAGTCGAAATAAATCAATAACCACGGGTGCATTGATGTGACGTGGTTCGAGATGCGTTTTCACAACGTTGCAATTCTCTTTTAAAATAACAATAATAAAAGCGGGAAAGAGTTAAAAATTTGCACATAGGTTCAACATATATAAAATCAGATAATAAGCCGAATATGACAGTTGAGCGACCGTGCTAGAACCACGGAACCCGGGAATGCCTAACACCTTCTCCCGGGTTAATAGAATTCCTTATCCGGAATTCTGGTTCGCGGACTGTAATACAGATTCAATTATTCCTCGATTCGGGATTCAATCGGTGACTTGGGACACCATAAATCTCCCAAGTGGCGACTCTGAATCTTAATAATAAATCCCGTTCGATTGTCCTTTAATTCGAAAAACTCCTCTATGCCCCTGCGGACGTAGGGAAAAAGGAGGTGTGACACCAGCTTTATCAGAATAGAATGGCCAGAGCCTTCAACAAAAGAGTCAGGCCAAGGCAGTTCGCGCCAGGGCAGTTAGTACTGAAGAATATTTTTCCGCACCAAGACGAAGCTAAGGGGAAGTTCTCTCATAACTGGCAGGGCCCGTACATGGTTTACCGGGTTCTAACCGAGGGAGCCCTCATACTTGCGGAAATGGACAGAGAAGTTTGGCCGAAACCGATCAATTCAGATGCAGTGAAGCAATACTAGGTGTAACCATTGTGATTCCTTTATGATGTAATTTAAACTATGCCTGACCTGATTCCCGTATAAGAGGGGATACGTAGGTAGCCTTATGGGTTCGGTCACAATTCAATAAAATTTTATTTCTCCCCCCCCCCCAACATTGGAAACTGGGATAGAATTTTGAGGAGGACCCTCAAAATTCAGAAGTTGACCTTCGCGATTCACTGCGCGCAGCTGTCAGAGGCACCGGCCAAGTAAACTAGGGCAGAATCTTGAGGAGACCCTCAAAATTTCGGAGCAAAAGAGGTCGCAATATGTTGAACCGTGTCGTAGTCATCGGTTCATCTAAAATCATTTTATCTATTATGTATTGACATTATATTATTTTTTATTATTTTCACTAAATCATGCATGGCTAGTGTCAAAATAGCTTTGTTTGGTAACGCTACCCCAATGAAAGCAAGAGCGGAGTAGGATAAGAACAGTCCATGGGAAGACGAACTAACCTTCCCCCTTTAAAAAACTCATGATTTTTCTTTGGATGTAGGCACCCCAGACATAGAGTCATCAGAAATGATTACAATCTCAGAATCATCCCTCAGTATCGAGCGTATTCGCCCACGACATCACCGACAGGCACAAGGGCAAACTAATTAACATCTATTACCTCTCAGCTAAGAGATTTCGTTACTCCCCGCCTTTATTTATCGCATTGCATAAGGCTACCTTTCTGCCTTCTGAGACGAAGCGTTGTCTCCATATTGCATTTTATTGCATTGCATAAGGCTACCTTTCTGCCTTCCGAGACTAAGCGTGGTCTCCATATTACATTTTTGTTGCATTGCATAAGGCTACCATTCTGCCTTCTGAGACTAAGCGTTTTCTCCATGTTGCATTGTATTGCATTGCATAAGGCTACCATTCTGCCTTCTGAGACTAAGCGTTGTCTCTGTCTGCATCGCTGAAATATCGCCACTTTATCTCTCTTGCATGGCTGAAATATCGCCACCTTTTACTTACGTCTTGCAGTCGGCTGAAATATCGCCAAACGTCATTTAAATTCTAGCATCGGCTGAAAGATCGCCAGTTATGTTTAAATCCCCATTATCACGTATACATATGTTTTCTATCGGCTGAAATATTGCCAGCTTTATTTAAATTTCTATCGACTGAAATATCGCCATTTTACTTTTTACATCGGCTGAAACATCACCAGCTTTATTTAAATTTCTGTCAGCTGAAATATCGCCATTTACATTTTGCTACATCGGCTGAAATATTGCCATTTACGTTTTTTGCATCGGCTGAAACATCGCCAGCTTTATTTAAATTTCTGCCAGCTGAAATATCGCCATTTACATTTTGCTACATCGGCTGAAATATTGCCATTTACAGTTTTTGCATCGGCTAAAACATCGCCAAATCCTGCATTTCATAGGCTGAAATAATGCCAAATCGTTCGAGGGCGTCATTGTTCGGAGGCATCATCTTCATAGCCCGAGAACACCATGCCAATGCCTGAGGACCCCGCTTTATATCCTGCACATCATTATTCAAAGGCATCATGGTTCGGATGTACCATTTTTATATCCCAAGAACATCATTTCATAACCTACGAATCCTTTATTATGTGCTTCATAGTCGAGGACGTCATGGTCTGAGGACGTCATATCAACCGTCTGAAGGCAACATTCATGGTCCAATGGGAACTTGCATCACGTTTAACTTCCGTACGATATGCCTGTATTACTCAATTGCGGGTACATCAGCAGGCAGCAGCATTACGGTAGGAGATATTCCGCTCCGGTTCTCGCAACCCATCGATCCCGGACCACCCTTCCCCAACCTAAATATTGCGTCCGTCTCTTCAAAACGTCCATCGGCACATTCCGTCGGTGCATCCTGAACTACATATGACCTATTCCTGTAAAACCAGGGATATGTATGTAGCTCAAAACCAGAGCTCGATCAAAACCTTTCAAATTGTTACTTTCGGTCAAAATTGGCCATCATATCCTTACCCGACAACTCTTTTATCCATCCCGAGTAAAGAGAGATAGCTGTTAATACCCAATTTATTCCTATGTATTTTATATACCCAAAATATTTTTAAAATAACATATATATGCATACATAAGCATACCCAAGTGCTTTGGTATTTTTCCCAAAATTTTTAAGGATTTTCAAAACCAATTTATTATTTATTTTAGCAATACAAATCACATAATTATTCTCAAAATTACCATTTTTGGTGAATAATTTATTTGTTCTTATATTTATACCAAAATATAATTAAGGCGATTTTTGTATATTTTTATAAATTTATTTGGTATTCTTAAAGCTAAATTGCATATAATTGCAATTATAGCCTATTTTACATAGTATTTTATTATTGTAAAATTAGTTCCAATATTTTTTAATTAATATTTATATACTATTAATTGGTTCAATACTTTTAATTGATTTTAAAATCATTTTACTAGTTTTTATAAAATAAAAGGGAAAACTGACTATTTAACATTTAGCCTCATTTTATTTCAATTACAGCCTCTTTTACATTTCAATTTAACCCTTAATTGACCCTATCCTAACCCCAACCAGACCAGCCCATTTTTAATTCAACCCAACCCATAACCCAATCTAAATGGCCCTACCCGGTTCCCACCTACCCTTTTAAATCTAGGTCGTTGATCATACAAATCAACGACCATAATCTACCCTTCCATAATTAAACTCAAACGACTTACCCTAATCTCTCATTTTCCATATCTCATCCTCCCTTGAATTATCTCCACTCTCAAAACTCTCTCGATGGTTCTTCAGAACCCTAGCCATCTCTGACCTCTTCTCCACCATAATTCTACCGGAATCCATGGCTTTTCAGGCCATGGATGGCCTGTACTCACCCCCTTCTGCCATTAGACCACATTTGTTTGATGCTTCGAAGTCTAACCTCAATGGTTCTCCTCCAGACTTTCTTAGATCTATAGTTCTATGGCCTCTCCGACCCGGCATATTCAAGCACGAGAAGCTTGATTCCTGACCTCTTCGACCCAGGATCTAACTTTTCCAAGCCTTTCTTATTTTTTCTAGGGTTTCTCTGAAACCTTAAGCTGTTTGGGGTTTTTCTCTGTTTATTTTCTTAGATCTATGCTATATCTGTGTTCTACTAAAAGTTTTAAATGGTTTTTACAATCTTTTCTTTCAAGATCTGTTTCGCTTCGATTTAGGGTTTCCAAAAGGTTTTGAGATGTTTCTCTAACTCTTCCTTCTCTTCTTTGAATGAATCTGACTTTTCTATGTTCCTGTTTATCTACCTCGCATGTTCTTCTCCTATGCTCTTATGTTTGCTTGATTATGCATGTCCCTATTGTGCTCCATTCTTCCTTTTACTAGTTTCTATTTCTTGTTTATCTTATGTGTTCATTACCCCTGTGTTCTTTACTGTACTTTCCACTAAGCTCTTAGTTCTTTATTCGCCTTTACTGGACCTTTTTTTGAATTTTAAACATGTTTCATCTACTGTTTTTAATTTTATGTTGCCTCTTTATCTTCTGAACTTGTTTAAGTTTAAAGATTCTCTTAAAACATGGCCTTTATGTGAGTTTTTCACTATGCTTGTTTCAAACCTGTTATTTTACCCGTTTGAATCTTTAAAAGAGACCTTTGGGCTTGTTATTTGTCTTCTTGTCTCTGCATCTGATTCAAATTGAAAAACCCTAGGATTTGGGGATTTTCTTTGGTGAGTTTGATTTGATGTTTGGACTAGGGTTCTTCTTTGGAACCCTGAACTCTCAGACTCATTCTGAGTTTATAATTGGACTGGAAACTCTTTGTTTATAACTCAGAACTTTTCTATGATAGTCTTTTCTAATCAGCATGACAACTCCTTTTTGTTTGATATTCGTGTGCTTTATATATGAGAATTTCTTTTTTCAAAAAAGGGTCTTGCCAATTATTGATTGATTTCGAATTCTTCTAGTAATGTTGATTGACTGTTATTTGATTTTCCTTAAGTAAACCCCTTTATTCTCTTTTCTGGACTTGGTTCATTCAAACAAAGCTTGCAATTTTATTTTTACTGACTATATGATTGATTACCTTTCCTTATTTTATAAACTGTGTACCACTGAATTTTGCCTTAAATAACTCCTATGCATTTACCCTCTTTGTACTACTTTGGAAAATTCTTGGTCAAATTTTTCCTTATTTACTTTTGCCCGTCTGAAATCAGAATCCCAAATTAAAAGGGAACTTTGTGTGATTGATTTCTTGCCTGTTTCTGCTTCTTTCCTGCATTATAAATACTTGGCAATTCTTTTTTTTAAGACACGATTTGCAATCACCACAACTCTCTTCTAAACTCACCCTTATGCTTCTAGATTGCAACTTGGCTTCCCTAAGTCTACTGCTTCTCCCTACTTGCTTAGCTTTCTGAAAACTGGTATGCCCCTTTTTATTTAAATTTTTGTCTCATCCCTACGTGTTTATTTTATAGTCTTATTCTTCTGTTGATGCTATGTATTTCTTTGTTCTCTTTGCTTCTGCTTTCATGAAAATCGTTACCCCTTAACTCCCCCCTTTATGTGCTGAGTTGAAACCTTGGCCTAACAGTATTACAATTACTGCCCAGGCTATGGTTTGACCTTCAATAGGTCCTGGACTCTCCAATGCTTGGCTAGTGGGTTGGTCAGGGGTGTGCCAGTATTATATGTTGTTGGTCATGACCACCAACCTGCCTTGGCATCCCATAAACCCCTCTATTGCACTTACACTTGTTCCTAGACTCTAAGTTCTGCCCCCTCTAATGAGCTTTGCTTTAGGACTTTGAGTTCCCTCTGAAGTTGGACATTGGAGGGCTGGCTCTTCCACACTGCACCCTAATCCAATATTTTGCAATGATACCGAGGGTGTGAGAATTGCCTGGAGTTCCTGAAACTCCTTGGAACTTTGACACACCCTTGGTAAGAGAAAGTCTTTGGAACATGATCCTGGCAGTTGGCTCATACCTTATTATTAGACTTGGAGTTCAAATTAGGCTCCTTGGACACAGCTTAGGAGTTTTGATTGTAATATTATTTTTGATTTCTTTTCAAATCATTTTTGGTCTGTATAAAACTCTATAATAATCTCTAGGGTGATTAGTGAAAAGGGAAGGAGTAACATGTATGCAAAAGGGGTAGAAAACCCGCCTATAGGATTTCTTTAATTTTAGCATGTTCTCATGTAGAAAATCTGCCTATAGGATTTCTTTAATTTTAGCATGTTTTCATGTAGAAAACCTGCCTATAGGATTTCTTTAATTTTAGCATAATATCACATAGATAACATGTTCATAAAATTTTAATTTCAGTATGTTCTCATATAGATACCATGTCTATAGGATTTCTGCATGTAGAAAATATGGCTATAGGTCCTTTCTAGTTACTGCATATCCACTTCTCGCTAGAAAAACGTTTATAGGGCTTAATAACCAAATAAAGCGATCAGATGTCATGTTCATGCAAAATCCAGCATTTAGATATCATGCCTATAGGGTTTCTGCACTTTTATTATATCTTCAAATGTGTTCTAAATCCGACAAACGCTATAGAAAGCCTGCCTATAGGAATTAATCAAATCTGAATTGCCTTGCTTGTTATAAGTCTAAGACCTGTAGTAATAATAAATTACCGGTTATAAAATTCATGGTCTCTTGCTGAAACTCGTTCTCTTTTAAATAGCTGACAACGTTTTCTTAAATCGGTATGCATTGTTTTCCCAAACTTGTAGATGCCATGCCTATAGGTCATCACGTAGGCAAATAAATACGTAGTTAAGTAATTACGTTGTCCTTCAATAAGTTGCAGCCAGGTGAGCCTAATGTGAATTTCTTTCCTGAAAATATGTAATGAACCAGTGTGCCTAATGCTAAGTATAAATTTCGACCTAATCAGTATATGTAAGACTTGCTAAGCTATATAATTTTCTGTGATTAAAGGAGGTTTATCTGAGCCTTAAGTGTTTGTATTCCCATAACTGCTTTCATGCGTTTTGCCTGACGCCTCAATATTTTAACCTTTTAAAACCTCTGAAAAGCCAAATTCCCTTCCCTTTAGGATTAATAGTCATGTACAGCTCCGGGACAGATAGGAATGAGACGGGTAATAGCACGCAATAATAATCGAGATTAATTCACGCTTAATACCTTAATGGGGTGGGACAGGGTAGACATGGATATGATGATCACGCGATAACACCACTGTGAGCACGTAGTTTTTGCCCCATACGAACTACTCCCAAAGAAATCAAAACAAAAATTGTCAGTTTTATTGTGTGCATTTTGTGAATTTTCGTGGTATTTTATGTCATTATTTACCTGTGTCCGTGCATATTTATGTGTTTAAATAAATGAAAAATACAAAAATATGTTGTATTTACATTAGGATTAATTAAGTAAGTGGTTGTTTTACAAAAAATGAAAAGAAATCAAAAAAATAAAGTACTTCGCATTTTAATGTTTAAGTGTCAAAATTGTGTGATTTTTCTTTTAAATTGGTATTTAATTATGAATAATAAATATTATCAAGCGTTAATTAGTATTTGTGAGTTAATTGGAGTTTTATAATTTACATTAGGATTTTTGGTTTAAATTTTTGAAATTAATTTAGGAGTAAAATAAAGAAAAAGAAAAGAAAAGAGAGAAATAGGAGAGGGAAATAGGCCCAAAAATTTCGTTCAGGTCCGGTCCAAGAAGCCCATCGCCCATGCCATCGAAACGACGTAGTATGGAAACAGAACTACGTCGTTTCAGTGTCAACAAATCTCAACCATACCCCCATCCAATGGTCCACAGCCTTACCCGTTACTCGTTTAACCTACCCTATCCGCCTCTCCCTTGCCCGACCCAATCCCCATTTAAACCAAACGACCCCGTTTCATATAAGTGGATTAATCCGAGCCATTGATCTCAGTTGATCCAACGGCCTGGATTCAATCTTCCCCCCCAGTATATAAGGCCCCAAATGACCCCAGCCCCCCAAGCCAAACCCCACCATCCCTCATCTCTAACAGCTCAGAGACAAGCTCGTCTATCGCCGCCTTCCCCCACCGCCCTCCGCCCACCGGAAATTACCTCACGGTGGTTTCAGTGGCCCAATGACCCCCAAATTTACACCATCTCTTCACCTCAACCTCCCCATCTCCATGCCACCCTTAGCTTCCCCCGAATCCTAGCCCAGCAAGTCGAATATTCGAAAAACCAAATGGCTTTTCCGGCATCTCCTCCAATGGCCACCAGATTTACACCTTAGTTCCCCCTCCACCTCCTCTTCCCAAATCCCAACCCCTCTTCCCTCGAATGTTACTGGAAGTCGTCCAACATCAATTTAAGGCCAAGAACCCTAGCGCCGCCACAAAATTCCCCGGTGGCGGTGCCGCTTCCAATCAGTCCCAAGCTAATACCCCTGAACCACCAGTACCTCGTATTCCCAAATATGCAATTAGTTTCCTTCGAATCATCCTCAAACGTTTCAAATATCAGATCAAAGGTAACACCCCTGAACCCTAACTCATCCAATCAATCCCAAATCAATACCCCATGACCACCAGACTCCCCTATTCCCAAATCTATAACCCTTTACCCTCGAATACCCCTCCAATTCCACGAATTTTAAATCGAAGGGTCCAATTCTCAAAAGCCAAAGTCCGGATTAGGGTTCCAGTTCATTGATATGGACTGATTTTTAACACCTAATACGGACTTCCAGTTGTTCTTAACAGAGAACAAATGCTGTACCTTATTGGGTGATTTAAATTGAAGAAGTCAGTCGCCAAGTCGGGACGAAAGGGTGAGTTCCTTTGTTCTATGTTATTTTTTGTTACTTTTATTTTTTAGATATTTCATTTTCTTCCTCTTGTTCTCTTCTTTTTAATTTCTCTATGAACGGATTAGTTAAAAATTTAGATTAGGTTTTGTTTCAAAATATTGTTAAATGTTCTCTGTGAATAATGTAATAAACAGTTTTAAAATTTGAACCATTTAAATATAGCTTGTTTCCTATTTTTGAAAAATGCTGGACTAGAATTAGATTGTGTTTGTTTGCATAAATTGAATAGCATTGTTGTTGTTAATTAAATTATATGGGAATTTAATAACTTATTTGATCAGTTCGGGCGTTTGCTTAAAAGAATTCAATAGTAATTTGCTTTTGTTTTGGCCTTCAGTCGAATTAGTTTCAGATTGCTTCACTTATTCTGTCTTGGATTTGGTCATTCAGACCCTTGCAATTTGAGTCAACTGGACCTCAGGTTCTGCCTGAACCTTTGTGGTCCAGGAATTAATTTTCAGGGGTAATTCACATAGTGTTCAGGGGGGTAAATTGGGTAGTTTAACCTTAGATAATTAATAGGGGATTAGAAATAGTTTAAGGCTGCTAATAAGTTTAGGGGGCACAATAAGATATAGTAGTTTATAAGCACTAAGTTAGTGGATTTGGAAAAGTTAAGGGACAATTTTAAGTGGGATTGAATAGTAAAAAGATATTAATAGTGGAAGACTACTTTCTGATTTTAAGGGCTGAAATAAGTTAGTTAATGGACAACTTGGCGCTTAAAATCAGGAGGAAAAAGAGTTTGAGAGGATATAAAAAAAGAGATACATTCTGAAAATAGGGACACACACAGGGATTGAGTTGAAGAGAGGGACAGAAAGAGATAGAGAGGGGGTCTAAAAATTGAGAGAGATTCTGATTTACACAGATAAATACAGAAAGTTCAGTCGGAGAAGAGATCGACATTGAGAGAGTTAGCTAAGAGACGAACACTGAATTCTTTGCCTGAAAACCACTCCAAAATTGAGTCATTTTTGTTCTGATTTCCTAGTTTTTCTTGTTAGCTTTAAACTCTTAAAATCACCAAGTCATATCTGAGTTAAAGTGGATTGGTTTTGGATTTGAAAAATTCTGGTTTGAAACTATTGGGTTTGCTTATTGGCACTGTTACATTGTTGATCTGTTGTGTTGTTAACTACTGCTCCCTCACTTCTATTTACTTTCAAAATTCCAGTTACACATCCTCAAACTTGATTTGATGTAGTTTCGAAGTGAAAAGGCAATAAAATGTTCATTCATTTATCCCTGGAAGCCACATCTATTTGGATCATGATGCAATAATAGTTAATTAGATGTTAGATTAGTATAGTTTAATTCTTATTAGTATGAACTTAATCGGGCAGCTCTGGACTGTTTAAACTTGTGGTTATCTAGTTGTAGCTTCAGTATAGTTAACACTTACTTCAGTTCAATGTTTTTTCTGTTAAAAATAAGAAATCAGAAATAGTTTGGGTCTGGCAATTGAATTTGAAATCAGCATATGATGTTCATGTAATTTTAGTTTCAAGCTGAAGAGACGTTTCAAACAACTTTGTGTGCTGTAGCTAATATCAATAGATTAGTTACTCATGTGTTTCATTAAGTAGTTTAACTCAATTGTATGATGATCAGATGTAAATTAATTGTTTAAATTCGAATTTAGGCCGTTAACAGATTTGAGTACATCCATAATCAGTGTACTGCTTAGAACACTAGATAAAATATGTTGTTATTGTCCAAAAATTTAATCAGAAGATATAGATAAGTAAGTCTGGGCTTTAAAAACTAGAATCTAATCCGTTTGGTTTAGACGTTGGGTTGTTTTGGGTTTTAATTCTGATGGTTCAATTTTAATGCAATTTGAAATTCCCTGCATAATAGTTTAAAACAGAAATTAGCATTTCGATGTAGAGAAGGCCAATGTTCAAGTAATGGTGTTCGAATTTAAGATCATCAAGTGTCAATTTGAATAAGTTTCATTTGCATTATAGAGCTTGAGTATTAAGATTGGGCCTGAAAAAGTCTGACCGAAGCCCAACTTGAATTTAGATTTTGTATTACTCTTACTGGGCCGAGTTTGAAGCCAAAAGAACTACTGAAATTTTGAATGAAAGCAAGGGACCTAAGTTAATAGTTTAATCAATATCAATTAATTACGGCTTTTTTTTTTCTTTTATTACTAGAGACAAATCAAGTAGAAAAGTGTAGTTTACTTTAGGTTGCCCTTTTAATAAAAATGAGACGAGCCTCGCCAAATAAACGCATGAATTGCGGGGCCCTCGATAAATGGTTGTATTAAAATACTTGGACTTCGGGATGGGCCGTTTAGTAAATTTCACGGCCTTCTCCAAAGATAACAACGCGTTAATCTCTTTAGGCGCGTACTTTAATAATTCTATCTTCCTAAACTTGGGTGCACATTTATGTGACCCAAATCCAAATCTCAACAATGTTAAAATATATCAACAATCACTGGTGCATTTATATGACGTGGTTCGAGACAGGTTTTAACGACACTGCAATTCTCTTTAAAAATAATAATAAAAGCGGCTAAAAATTAAAATGCACATAGGTTCATAGTGTTTTAAAATCAGATAATTAAGCCGAATATGACAGTTGAGCGACCGTGCTAGAACCACAGAACCCGGGAATGCCTAACACCTTCTCCCGGGTTAACAGAATTCCTTACCCGGATTTCAGGTTCGCGGACTATTAAACAGAGTCATTCTTTTCCTCGATTTGGGATTCAACTGGTGACTTGGGATACCATAAATTTCCCAAGTAGCGACTCTAAATCTTCTAAAATAAATCCTGTTTCGATTGTCCTTTAATTGAAAAAACTCCCTTTACTACATCTTTCCGGGGTGTAGTAGTGAAAAAGGAGGTGTGATAGCTCTGGTGACTCTGCTGGGGACCAGCAACCCAGAACTTATGGTTCAGGGTTTAAGAATTCGAGCTTAGAATAATTGTTATATTTGGCTTTATCTGATTTTCCTACATGTTTCATGTTAAATGTGCTAAGTGCTTTACCGCTTTGATATTATCTGAACTGTATATAAATTGTGCCGAAACCCTTCTCTTCTCTCTTCTAATGAGTGCACGCTGGTCGTGACTTCTTTCTGTTAGTGTCATATCCCAAAATAGAACGAGGATTCGGAGGAGTTGCAAAACCGGATGGCCTTTTGGTTACCGGTACACAGCTCCCATCCTCGGCTCGAGTTGTCCGCTCGGGTAAGCCAGGTCTAGAACAAACACCCAAGTTTTAAACCTAGTATAAGAAAACCTCATGTCGTATCCCTAGTAGGAACGTTTGTTTGCATCATGTGTATTTTGACTTTGGAGACTCAACACAGGGGTTGGGTCTGTCTAGGACAGGGGTACCCGAAATGAAAAAGACCCTCCTGATGCATCCTACCTACTGCTTGTGCATTTTATTTGCTTCGGACTTGCATGCTGACCGGTTTTGAATATTGGGAAGGTTTGAAAGCAAAAAAAAAAATAGCAGTGTGGAGAGATAATTACCTATTTTTTTAAGAAAAATCTAATGTCCAAATAGCATCGAAACTCTGCCGAAATTTTGAGAAAATTGTTTTTTTTAGTTTGATTTATTTGAAAAACAGAAAAGAGTCTTGTTTTCTAAATTAGTTATTTTCTTTGCCCGAACTACGCATGTTTGATTCTCACTGGATGTGAGATACGTTGGCAACCCTCATCGGGTCCAACCTCCCTTTTCGCAAAAAGAGCCAAAAAATGTTAAAATTTTAATTTTTTTCGTCACACATAAATTAAGGTAATGCCATTCTTGTAAAAAATAGACAAATGTTCCTAAGAAGACGCCGAAAGGCTGCTTTTGCAAGAACAGCCACCTTTGGTCATTTTCAAGATTTTTGCCGGTTAACAAACACAACCTTCAAGTCTTCTTCGTACTGTTGAAAGGCCGTATTTACAAGATCAGAGTTTTATTTAGAAAAAAAATGTGTTTCAATTTTAATTTATTCTTTTCCTTCTCTGAGTCAAATGAGTCTTAATTCTACCTAATCACCCTAAACAAACATGCAGAATAAGCACGGGTCCAGGTTTGCCAGAAATAGTTAGGAGCAAGATCCCTTTCGAGTTGCGCTTGTGGTGGGAGGATTTGGAACAGTCGAAGCGAGATAAGATCAAACTACATCTGGGAGGTCTCACCAGTTTGTTTAACATCAAACCAAGGTGTGACATCATAAAGGCTTTGATGACGTTTTGTGACCCGACCCATAATGTATTTCACTTCTCGGATTTTGAACTCACCCCAACCTTAGAAGAGGTAGCAGGTTATATGGACATTACTGAAGGGCTAGGGCACAAATATCTAATTGCTCCAAGGGCCGTTAATTCTCACAAGTTTATGGATCGATTGAAAATAAGTAAGGGAGTCCTATACTCTGAATTGGATAGGGGTTTTTCTACTCTGCATTTCATATACCAGAGGTATGGGCATATAGGAGGGCTCGACGATCCAGAAAGCGGGGTTTGTAGCAGAGGGAATCGGACAAAATGGGATAAACATAGGCGTTTCGCCTTCATGGTAGCAGTCTTAGGCATTGTGGTGTTTCCCCTAAAACATAGAAACATTAATCTAAAGGTGGCTGGAGTTTTCAAGGTCCTGATCACCAACAACAAAAGCACGCTTTCCCCTATGATAGTATCCGAGATATACCAAGCTCTCACAGCTTGTAAAGCCGGGGGCAGATTTCTTCGAGGAGTGCAATTTGTTATTACAGATGTGGATGATCGAGCACTTATGTCATCATCCTCAATATATGAGCTATAGATCTACAGACAAAAGACGCATTAAAGAATATAACACGAGGGTTTCACGGTTCAGATTGCCGGAAGGGTTTGAAGATTGGGTATCCTATCTCCGTGCCATCGCTGCGGTACAAATGGATTGGACATTGGGTTGGATTCCTGTCGAAGAAATTGTGTATATGCCCGCCAATGGTCCTTACTTCCTCTTAATGGGACTCCGAGGTATTCAGCCTTATGCGCCCTACCTGGTGATGAGACAATTAGGAAAGTGTCAGGTGGTACACCCAGATGAAGATCTCAGTGTTTATGCAGTCGAGGTTAGAAACAATGACCAATTTCATGAAGAAACCATTCGTTACATATGGAGTGAATGCTAGTATTTGACGTCAAACACTCGAGTGCGTGACCTATCCGGGGGCGAAGTCTCACCCGCTTATCTCGCCTGGTACAGAAAGAAGAACATTGCTAGAGATGAACCAGAACGGCCAACCAAAAGACCACACATTCAGGAGTTCGTTGATCCATCACAAGAACTGTGGGTTTGGTTGGATAAAGAATGCGAATACAGGGCCCGCATAGGGACATTGGAAAAACAGGTTCAGGATCTTTGGTTTGAAAACGGTTTGCAAGTCGTAGCCAATGAGGGGGATAAAAAAGGGTTGGCCCAAGAAAATAATGCTCTTAAGGCTAAAATCCGACAGATAAGAAGGGATGTTGAAAGCTGATACGCTCAAATTACACTTTAATAACGAGTGTAAGGCGGTCGGTGTTAAATATAATAACCCAACATGGTTGGGGTCGAATCCCACAGGGAATAGGAGTGAAAAAGTTACATGTTCAGTGTGTTGCTTGACTAAAGTTCTATCTTTATTCGATTAAGAGTAACAGGAAATGATTCATAGTGACAAGAGTATGTAAAGTGTTTGTTTTGAAGTAACAACTAATTGTAGAATTTAACGAGTGAACAATTGAATTAAAACAACCAAGGTTATGTCCTCTTAAATGAAATGTAATGTTTACAGGTGTTAATATGATATATTTCTAATGGAAGGTTCTTATGATATGCAAATAATGTCTAAGTTACTACCCATTATTTCCCAATAAATGAGTAGTATTTCCGCTTTATAATTTTCCCAAATGTAATAGAATTGCAATTAAGAATCATCAATAAATGCTAATTAAAACCCACTTATCCCTAAGCGATTTTATTAAACAAGGTTTAAAGCCTTGAGTCATTGATATTTACTTCTACCAAGTTCTAACCCACTTTCCCAAGCAAAGCTAGAATGTAATGGCTTTTGTTAATGTTTGCAACCACCAACAATAAATGAAGAATGAGAAGTAAATACATATCAACCAACCATTATACATATATTCAATGTTAAACACCCATTAACATAACACCCATTTAGGGTCCATAACCTTAGTATTTAGAGTTAGCTACACATGGTAAAAATACAAAAACCAACCAATATTTAATGTCATAAATGCTCACAAAGAAGAGAATCTTCCCTCAAAAGCTTCCAAAAAGAAGGAATATTTATGTCTTGGAATGTAGCTCTAAAGTTAGACAAGATGAGCCCACAAGGGCATCATAAAACTATTTATAGTGGGGTGAAAATCGGGACCGAAAATGGACAAAATTGCCCTTTCAGGTCACGTCTGCGACCGCATTCTTGTCGGAGAGCAAGTATGCGGTCCGCATTCTGAGCATCGCTACCGTAGAGTGAAACCCTATTCTTCAGATCACCTTCGCATTCCGGTTCTGCGGTCCACATTTGAGTTTTGCGACCACAGATTGCATCGCAGTTTTTGACCTTCAGTTGTCTTCATGTTTGGTTTGCAGTGCATTATGCGGTCCGCATGTTGGTTCTGCGGTTGCATAATGTACCGCATTCTTAACTTGATCTTTAGCTCAGGACTCTGCCTCATTGTGCGATTTGTGGCACACTTCTGCGGTCCGCATGTCTGATCTGCGATCGCATAGTGGACCGCAGACCAGTGCCTGTGCAATATTTATCTCTTTTCTTGTCCTTTTGATTCCATTTTCGTGTCCTTGGGCTCCCCTTCCTATTGTACCGTAAAAACAACAAATCTACATAAGTACCGGTTATAATTGCATTAAAACAAGCTAGAATCTAAGCAATTAATATTGACATGTGCCGAAATTCTCCGGCACATCAACACCCCCAACTTAAACTATTGCTTGGCCTCAAGCAACTAAAACATACTTAGTGTAATCTAGTCTCTACTTACAAGAAACGATTCAATAGTGACTAAAGGTGGTGTTCATCGCTAGTTCCTCAAGCATGTGTTTACAATTGTTGTACCCCTTTTTGAATTTATAGTATATACAAGGAAAATTAATCAACCTGTGAACCTTGAGCCTCAGGCAATGCGACAAAATGTTACCCTCAGTCGAGTGCAATTTCATTTGACTCAAAAACTCAACTTTTGTTCAATTCCACAGTTCATGTACCCTCACTAGAAGGAAGGTCCCAAAATCACAATATTTACAAGGACGACAAAAAGGGACCATTTACAAACACACTCACTCTCAGAAAGAATTTCAAGTGTTACTACATGTCATACTATAGGCTTGCCCTTATTTTAATTCCCCGCTTATTCAAGAGTGTTCTATTGGAGGTCTCATAAGGACTTTTTAGCTTGTAATGTAGGTTTAGGGAAGGGTTGGATAAACATTTGGGTTCAAGTGACTTCACCCTCTTCGAACACTACTCCTAATTTTCCATTCTTTTGCACTTTGCTCCTTTTCAAACCCCCATAGCCTCACTTTCATTTAGTTACCAATATAGAACCACCTCATCTACCTCTTCTAATATTTATTCAAGACTCCATACTCTATATACATACACATATTTTCTCCATTCTATTTTTCATTTTCATTGTTTTTTCTTTTGCAGCTTGAATACTGTACACAAACACTTTTGAGGCATGTGGTCCTAAACTCACCATACAACCTTACCAACCTCCACTTCGACACCACCCCCAACTTAGGCTTTTAGCCTCATTCTCAATGTTCAAAGAGGGACGGGTTCAAGAGAGGGAATTATTTTTCAAAAGGGGAAAGGTTTGTAATGAGTTGGCCAAAGAAAAGGTTTACATGCTCAAATTGTTTTCTAGTGATATTATTTATGCACAGGTAGGCTCGAAAGGCTAACGAGGTTTTGTAAATACAAACAAGGATTGCCTAAGATCATTCCTCCAACCAAACATACTATCATTAGCATTGAAAAACCAACCGGGCAAGTGCTAGATGATAGAAGTAAACACGAGATTTATATATACACAAAGAACTCACACACAACTGGCACACGAACTGTTTCATTCACATAATTTTACGCTTTCGAGTAAACGCTCAGCGACTCAAGGCTTTCATCATAAACACATGTATAACTCTGGGTCACCATAGAGTCACAGCGTGAGCCTCAGGTTCACAAAGTTGATAACAGAGACTAATTCCCTTAAGAAAATTGTCAATCCATCTATCATTGGGAAAAGTCGACAAAAATGACATATATATATGTGTAAGGGTATATGTTCTGCACAGACACATGCTTGATACTAGCAATTACACCAACCTAGTCAAGATGATTCATCCTATGATCCTGATTCTACTATTACACCCTTGGAAAAGAACCAGAGAAAGAAAAACCAAGGGGAATTGATTCCTAATCACTATCTACTTGTTTTTGTTGTTGTTTTTTTTTATATAGGGATAACAGTAAATACTAATATTACCAACACTATAATATTAACAACACTATAATGAACACGAAGTAAACACTGATGTATATACATAAAAATAACACCACTCATGTGCTGAAGTTATACCAGTGTACACAAATACACGATATGCATAAGTACATGAGTGTAAAGATATATACACAAAAAGATATATAACGCTACCCTCCATCCCTAACTGAAAATGATGCATTGTCCCCAATGCATATAATTAAAGAGAAAAGTTTGAGAGTAGCTCCCTGAGGCACGCTAAGTGCTATGGGAGTCGGCAGCCGGTTGAGCACTGGAGGGATCACCCTCAGCTGTTGCAGTGGGGACTGATGATAGCTCAGTCTGAGCTGTGGTCTCCTCAAATGGCATACTACCCTCAGGTTGCTCCAGGGTAGGAGAGGGAACTGGAACTGTAGCTGGAGCTGATGCTATATCGGGAACTGATGGAGCCTGGGAGCTGCTAGATGCGCCAACAGATGATGGAGGTGCTACCGGAGCTGCTGAAACTGCTCTATCTATCAAAGATCTCTGGATGGCCTCTTGCAAATCTGCATGCTCCACCTCATCACGAGTAGCCTCCTCCTGAGTAGCATCATCAGTAGATACCTCTACAATCTGTTTTCCTTTTTCCGGAGGGGCTTCATCACTCGTAGATCCCGAACTCTCTTCATCATCCTCATCATCATCTTCCTCATCCTCTGATTTACCCGTACCTCCAGCCTCCTCCTCAGAAGTAATCTCAATATGAGCTGACATATCTTTAGGTTGGGAAGCTCCGGGAGTAAGAAGTACTAGGTCTGACATCAATATCGAGAAATCAAGTCCCAAATCTAGAGGAGCTGTATCAGCACCCTGATCACCGTCCGTTGGAAGGAAGGATGAGAGATCGAATTCTAAGCATTGCATCTTTTGGAATTCGACCCTCATAGATTCAACCTCCTTTTTGAGCTCCGGTAGCCCACTCACCTCACCCCTCTCTATTTTCTCCACTCGCAACTCCAATTTCTCCAAACGCTCCGCATGTGCTGACTGTTGCTTTTGAATATCATTCACTGCTACTTACATAGGAGTCAGGGCTTGCTTGATCAGGTTAGGCAGTGTCTTTAGAAGTTGGTCTACCTTAGCATTGGCATGCTGGGCCAATAGACCAAGCTTTGAGACAACAGGAGTAGCAGGAGTGGGCTTAGCAGGGGTAGGCTCAGTAGGGGTAGTTTGAGGCACAGGCTGAGGAGTGGAAGATTCTGCCCCCACGTCTATCTTGATACCTTTCATGATGCAGGCAATGAGGAGTGCCTTCTTGATAGAGATTTCTATCTCATTCTGCGTCGGTATCAATCTAGAGGTAATGAACGCCAGCCAAAAATGACCTTCCCGTGAAAGACTCTCTTTGAAAATCTTATGGCCAGGGTTTATCCAAGCAGGTGTTCCTTTAGCAATGATCGAGGCAATCCATCCACATTCACCCTCCCTGTTCGCGAACTTGTCATTGTACTCTGTTGTGCCCTCACTCCAATCCGGGACATATAGTTCATTGATTGCATTGTCGCTACAAAACACAGAGTACACTTGAACTAGCACTTGGTCCAAGAAAATCCGATTGCGTTTATAGTGCTTGGTTCTCGAGGCCCCGTATGATGCGTGGAACTCACAAACTAGCGACTCATTGTATTCACCCGGAGGCTCAGAAAAGGACAACCATTTCCTATGCTTGATGTTTTCCGGGATGTGTGGATGTTGTTCCTTTAGCCCATGTAAACTCAACTGCTTCTCCGGTAGGAGCTTTCTCTTTTCAAGATCCTCTCTATATCTCTCCCTGGCCCTCTCTACTCCCCAGCGGAGGTGGAACTCAACCCCGTGTTTACGTCGTGCCTCAGCCCTTAGATCAACCTCAGGTAGAGGCTCCTCGTCTTCAGACTGGGAGGGATGTTGCTGTTCATGTTCTACCTTTTGGCACTTTGCCTTTGGTGGCCTTGATAGGGTCCGTTTTTGTCGAGGAGCCATATCTACACAAGGGTTAGATCTGAGTGATAAAGTCAATACATCGGGAGAGAACAAAGAAAAAAATCAAGAGGAGAAGCTCAAAATACGGTCAACTATGCGGTCGCAAAACCACAATGCGGACCGCAGAGTCACCGCAGAAGTACTTGCCTCACAAGGTGTTCATTATGCGATGGATTATGCG
This sequence comes from Nicotiana glauca, assembly GCA_026770625.1. Classification (NCBI taxonomy): domain Eukaryota; kingdom Viridiplantae; phylum Streptophyta; class Magnoliopsida; order Solanales; family Solanaceae; genus Nicotiana; species Nicotiana glauca. The sequence goes on from MU785631.1 coordinate 22,366, forward strand.
GTCGCATAACCATTATGCGGACCGCATAATCATCGCAGAATGTACATTTTCAAAAGTTCATTTACAGGGGTCTCTGCTCAACTCTGCTGTGGATCTGCAGACCGCAGATTAGTTGTGCGACCGCATTTTCACTACTTTCTACAGACAATCATGGGGTCAATTATGCGGTCACTCTGCGGACCGCATATCAAGTATGCGATCGCATCATGACCGCATTTCATCATCTTCCTCAAGTGACCTAGGGTTAGGTCAGCGACCAAAATGCGGTCCGCATTTCAGACATGCAGACCGCAGACTTCATCGTTTTCCACAGAAGCCTTAAGGTCTAACAATGGCTACCTTATTTTTTTTTTGCTCAACCCCGTTCCCCACATCATTCTTTACCTAAAGTCGACCATATTTAGCACAAAACAACTACTTAAACCTTTTAAGACCAAACATTTTCACACGATTTATGCATAAAAGAGAAGAGAGATAAGTAGTTGCATACTAGAGTGGGGATAGGACTTCACACGAGAAAATGTCGGTGAGCTTTGTTGTTGCTTTGCCCAGGTTCGATCGAATCGTTCCTCTTCAAAAATACCCCCTTTTTCGTTTTTTTTTTGTTTTGTCCGTTTTTTTTTCTTTCTTTTTTTTTGTTTTATTTCAGTGAATATTAGAAGAGGACTTACCTGTGAGATCTGCGATGCACTTTGTGGCGCACTGTTCACCGCATAGCACACTATGCGACTGCATAGGTGTTATGCGGTGTGGTGCATGAATGAATTTTGAGGATCTTAAATGCGGTGCATTCTATGGTCACATAACCGAAATGCATACCGCAGAATTCACCATTTTGCCGCATTTTCAACTGCCATTCTAGGCTTCTCTCTACGTGTGTATGCGGTCAAAATGCGGTCCGCATAGCATTAATGCGACCGCATTTCCATCGCATATTTCACCTGGTGCCACTTCTTCAGTTTTTCAGGCATTTTCACCAAGTGTTGAGAACTTTTGAACCCCCTGTATTCCAACAAACACTTTAAACACAAAAAATGAAAAGTGGAAAGAACAAAAAGGAAGGGTGTTACCAACCATGGGTTGCCTCCCATGAAGCGCTTGATTTAACATCGCGGCACGACGGGATTGATGTTCCTTCGACTTCACTCAGTGGTTAGGCATGGACCATCTTTGAGAGCCAGCTGCTCCACCAAATGTTTTTCACCATCAGTACCAAGATAATGCTTGATGCATTGACCATTTACCTTGAATGTCCGGGACCCATCTGTTGATTCTAATTCCACTGTTCCATACGGAGAGACATTTACCACCTTGAAGGGACCAGACCATTTTGATTTAAGCTTGCCCGGAAATAATTTGAGCCTCGAATTAAAGAGTAAGACCAAATCACCCACCTTAAACTCTCTTTTCAAGATCTTCTTGTCATGGACAAACTTCATCCGCTCTTTGTACACCGCAGTACTTTCATAGGCATGGAATCGGAATTCCTCCAGTTCATTGAGTTGTGTCAACCTCAAATTTGCAGCTTCAGCCCATTCTAGGTTCAACTTTTTCAATGCCCACATGGCCTTGTGTTCCAATTCCACGGATAGATGACATGCTTTACCAAAGATGAGCCGATAAGGAGAAGTACCAATAGGGGTTTTGTAGGCCGTGCGGTATGCCCACAATGCATCATCTAGCTTCCCTGACCAGTCAGTCCTATTTGCGTTCATAGTTTTTGCTAGGATATTTTTGATCTCCCGGTTAGAAACCTCAACCTGACCACTTGACTGCGGATGATAAGGCGTGGCCACCTTGTGCTTGACACCATACTTCTCGAGTAGCCCCGCAAAAGCTTTGTTATAGAAATGAGATCCACCATCACTAAGAATGGCTCTAGGAGTGCCAAACCGAGTGAATATGTTCTTCTTCAGGAAGGCGGTCACACTCCTTGCCTCATTGTTTGGTAAGGAAACGGCTTCAACCCATTTGGACACGTAGTCCACAACTACTAAGATGTACTTCATCCCACAAGAACTCACAAAGGGACCCATGAAGTCGATTCCCCACACGTCGAAGATCTCTATCTCCATCACAAAATGCATTGGCATTTCATGCCTCTTGGAGATTGAGCCCTGTCGTTGACATTGGTCGCACGCCTTGACCATTTGATTGGCATCATGGTAGATGGAAGGCCAATAATATCCACATTCAAGAACTTTAGCCGCCATCCAATTTCCTCCATGATGACCCCCAATCGGTGAGTCATGGCATGCCTTGAAAATTGGCATAACCTCTTCTTCGGGAACACACCTTCTGATAATATTGTCAGCACAGACACGGAACAAGTATGGTTCCTCCCAATAGTATTGCCGGCAGTCTCTTAAGAATTTCTTCCTTTGATATGATTCCAATCCGTCAGGGATAAGGTCACTCACCAAATAATTAGCAATATCGGCATACCAAGGAGCAAAGGTGCTAGACAATGCCAATATGTGCTCATACGGGAATGCATCATTGATTTCAACATCCCTTTTTGGTCTCCCTGCTTCTTCCAGCCTTGACAAATGATCCGCCACTTGATTTTGTGTTCCCTTGCGATCCTTGACTTCAAAGTCAAATTCTTGCAACAACAAGACCCAACGAATCAATTGAGGCTTTGCATCTTTCTTTGCCATGAGATAACGAAGAGCTGCATGATCCGTGGAAACTATCACCTTGGACCCCAACAAATATGACCGAAACTTCTCAAAGGCATATACTATAGCAAGAAGTTCTTGCTCAGTCACTGTGTAGTTCATTTGTGCCCCATTGAGAGTCTTTCTTGCAAAGTACACCGGGTGAAGAATTTTGTTGTGGCGTTGGCAAAGCATTGCCCCAATGGCTATACCACTGGCGTCACACATAAGCTCGAAAGGAAGTGACCAATCGGGTGTAACAATAATGGGTGCCGTGGTGAGCCTTTCTTTTAACTCCTCAAATGCTTTAAGGCATTTCTCATCGAACACGAACTTGGCATATTTTTCGAGGAGTTTGCACATGGGGTTAGCAATCTTGGAGAAGTCCTTGATAAAGCGCCTATAAAACCCGGCATGCCCTAGAAAACTTCTAACACCTTTCACAGAAGTCGGTGGGGGAAGCTTTGAAATGATTTCAATCTTTGCCCAGTCAACTTTAATGCCATGCTTTGAAATTTTGTGCCCAAGCACAATACCTTCGTCAACCATGAAGTGACACTTCTCCCAATTTAGCACAAGATTGGTTTCTTCGCATCTCTTTATCACTTGGCTAAGGTTGTTAAGACAGTGCTCGAATGAATCACCAACCACCGAGAAGTCATCCATGAAGACTTCAAGAAAATCCTCAACCATGTCGGAGAAGATGGACATCATACACCTTTGGAAGGTGGCCAGAACATTGCATAAACCAAATGGCATCTGGCTAAAAGCAAAGGTGTCATACGGGCAAGTGAAGGTGGTTTTATCTTGATCTTCCAAAGCGATGTTAATTTGATTGTAGCCGGAATACCCATCGAGGAAACAGTAGAATGACCTCCCCGCTAGCCAATCAAGCATTTGATCAATAAAAGGCATAGGGAAATGGTCCTTGCAAGTTGCACTGTTAAGTTTTCGATAGTCCATACAAACTCGCCATCCGGTGACGGTTCTTGTTGGGATGATCTCATTCTTCTCATTTTCGATCACGGTCATGCCACCCTTTTTTGTCGCACATTGGACTGGGCTCACCCATGAACTATCCGCAATGGGGTAAACTACCCCGGCATCCAACCACTTGATAATCTCCTTTTTCACGACCTCTTGCATTGATGAATTTAACCGCCTTTGATGCTCCACACTTGGCTTTGTCTCGCTCTCCAATTGGATTTTATGTTCACAAATTCCCGCGGGGATCCCACGGATGTCCGCAATAGTCCATCCAATAGCTTGCTTGTGTTCTTTCAATACCTCCAACAATTGGTTTACCTGCACATCATTTAACAAAGACGAAACGATTACGGGTAAAGTATCATTAGAGCCAAGAAATTTATACCTTAAGTGTGGAGGAAGAGGTTTGAGCTCTAGTTGTGGTTGCTCAATGATTGATGGCTTGGCGGGAGGTATGGTCCTATTCTCCAAGTCAAGAGAAAGCTTTGCTGGAGTATAGGTGTAGGATCCAAGACCCTCCAACGCATTTACCGACTCCATGTAACCTTCCATGTCTTCACCATCAAAATTTACCAAGATAGCCACCAATGCCTCACCAAGGCATTGTTCTTCCATTTTTAACTCGACGGCATCTTTAACTTCATCAATCACATCTGTCACAGAAATTATCTCATACTCATGGGGTAACTTCACCCCCTTGCTCGCTTGAAAGGTAACTTATTCATCATTCACCCGGAACTTAATTTCATTTCGCTCCGAGTCCATGAGTGCTCTTCCCATGGCTAGGAATGGTCTACCCAAAATGATAGGGATTTCTTTATCGACAACACAATCAGGAATCACAAAGTCGGCGGGCAAATGGAATTTCCAACTTGCACAAGCACATCATCAACAATTCCTACCGATCGCTTAATAGATCGGTCGGCCATTTGTAACCGTATGTTTGTTGGCCTTGGCATCCCTAATCCCGCTTGCTTGTAGATGGAAAGTGGCATCAAGTTAATGCTTGCCCCATTGTCACAAAGAGCTCTTGCAAAATCACGCTTTCCGATAGTGCATGGGATAGTAAACGCTCCCGGGTCCTCTTTCTTTTGGATGGGGCTTGTCGCTATGATGGAGCTCACCCGTTGAGTCATGTTCACTATCTCATTATTTGTGGCCCTCTTTTTGGTGATCAAATCCTTCAAGTATCTGGCAAACCTTGGCATTTCTTGAAAGGCTTCCAAGAACGGAATGTTCACCGACAATTGCTTTAAAATATCATAGAATTTCTCAAGCTTGATATCATCAACCCTTCTAATAAGTCTTTGAGGAAAAGGAGGAGGAGGTCTAGGAATAGGAGGTGGAGCTTTTGATGTCCCCTTCTCCTTTTCCTTCACCTTTTCTTGGATCACTTCTTGCACCTTTTCTTTTTTCAGCACCCTTTCAACTTCAATAACCTCTTGCTCTTCGGCTTTGACTTCTTGCTCGACTTCTTCCCCAACCACCTCATGTTTAATGTCACCTTGCAAGACCTTCCCACTTCTAGTAGTTATTGCCATGACGTGAGAAGTTGAGCCACCTCCACCACTCTTCGGGTTCGCAATGGTATCACTAGGAAGTTGCCCTTTTTGCTTTGGGTTTTGATCTCTTGAAAGGTCTCTCATTTGCATCT
>MU785631.1:28832-43455 GCA_026770625.1 Nicotiana glauca
TGCATTCTTGGCTATAGCTTGGTTCATAGGATCCAAACCCATGTAGAATTTTTCCAATAACATAGAATCCGGAAAGCCATGGTTTGGAGACCTCACCAAATATAATTTGAAATAGTCACATGCTTCATGCAACTGCTCTCCTGGTGTTTGCTTGAAGAAGAAGATTTTATCCCGCAACTCAGACTTTTTACTTTGCGGGAACCACTTGGATAGAAACGCCCGGACAAGTTCGGGCCAAAAATGAATAGAGTTAGGTGGTAGATTCTGGAGCCATCTCCTTGCATCCCCAGCAAGAGAGTACTTAAAGCACCTCAATCTCAGGGTATCATCAGAGACATGATTCTTCTTGTGCATTGCACACACACCCAAAAAGTTCCTAAGGTGTTGTGTTGGATCATCATCGGTGGAATTTCTAAAGAACACCTCTGCCTTGAGCATAAGGATCAAACCGTGTTCCACTTTGAACGTTGCAGCACCAACCACAGGAGGTACAATAGCATTTGTGTCCTCAATGTACTCTTCGATGTCTGCAAAGGGATTCTCTCCCAGATCTACCTCAACATCATCGCTAGATTCAGACATGTTTTCCTATCAACACCAAGCAAAAAAAGCAAAGTGTGATAGAATAGAATTAGACACACAGTAAAGCGCACACTAATAAGTAATTTCAAAACCGTATTCCCCGGCAATGGCGCCGAAATTTGATACGCTCAAATTATACTTTAATAACGAGTGTAAGGCGGTCGGTGTCAAATATAATAACCCAACAAGGTTGGGGTCGAATCCCACTGGGAATAGGTGTGAAAAGGTTACTTTTTCACTGTGTTGCTTGACTAAAGTTCTATCTCTATTCGACTAAGAGTAACAGGAAATGATTCATAGAGATAAGAGTATGTAAAGTGTTTGTTTTGAAGTAACAACTAATTGTAGAATTTAAGAGTGAACAATTGGATTAAAACAACCAAGGTTATGTCCCTTTAAATGAAATGTAATGTTTACATGTGTTAATATGATATATTTCTAATGGAAGGTTCTTATGTATGCAAATGATGTCTAAGTTACTACCCATTATTTCCCAATAAATGAGTAGTATTTCCCCTTTATAATTTTCCCAAATGTAAAAGAGTTGCAATTAAGAATCATCAATAAATGCCAATTAAAACCCACTTATCCCTAAGCGATTTTATTAAACAAGGTTTAAAGCCTTGAGTCATTGATATTTACTTCTACCAAGTTCTAACCCACTTTCCCAAGCAAAGCTAGAATGTAATGGCTTTTGTTAATGTTTGCAACCACCAACAATAAATGAAGAATGAGAAGTAAATACATATCAACCAACCATTATACATATATTCAATGCTAAACACCCATTAACATAACACTCATTTAGGGTCCACAACTTTAGTATTTAGAGTTAGCTACACATGATAAAATACAAAAACCAACCAATATTTAATGTCATAAATGCTCACAAAGAAGAGAATCTTCCCCCAAAAGCTTCCAAAAAGAAGGAATATTTATGTCTTGGAATGTAGTTCTAAAGTTAGACAAGATGAGCCCACAAGGGTATCATAAAACTATTTATAGTGGGGTGAAAATCGGGACCGAAAATGGACAAAATTGCCCTTTCAGGTCACATCTGCGACCACATTCTTGTCGTAGAGCAAGTATGCGGTCCGCATTCTGAGCATCGCTACCGCAGAGTGAAACCTAGTCTTCAGGTTACATTCGCATTCTGGTTCTGCGGTCCGCATTTGAGTTCTGTGACCGCAGATTGCATCGCAGTTTTTGACCTTCAATTGTCTTCATGTTTGGTTTGCGGTGCATTATGCGGTCCGCATGTTGGTTCTGCGGTCGCATAGTGTACCGCATTCTTGGCTTCATATTTATCTCAGGACTCTACCTCATTGTGCGATTTGTGGCACACTTCTGCGGTCCGCATGTCTGATCTGCGATTTTATAGTGGACCGCATACCAGTGCCTGTGCAATATTTAGCTCTTTTCTTGTCCTTTTGATTCCATTTTCGTGTCCTTGGGCTCCCCTTCCTATTGTACTGTAAAAACAACAAACCTACATAAGTACCGGTTGTAATTACATTAAAACAAGCTAGAATCTAAGCAATTAGTATTAAAATGTGCCGAAATTCTCCGGCACATCAACAACCAACAGAGAAGTCGGTCTGACGATGGGTTGATGGGTTGAAAATCAAATCACGGAATGCCAAAAGGGTTGGGAAAGATCTGAAGCTAGACTGGCAAGGATCAAATCCAGATGGACAAGAGGCACAGAGGAGCGGGCATAGTGTATGCGGCAGATGAAGAGGGACTACGAGGGGAGCATCATTATCTTGAGAGAAACAATATCCACCCTCAAAGAACGGGTATTCAGACAAGCCGGGATTTCAGAGCGGATAGAAATACTATTATGACTTGATGGCACGGATGGAGGAACAGATGCATGAATTCCAAGATCAACTCTTTCACAACGCTGAAGTGCTGGCAACGCGGAACCAACAGATAGAGCGGTTGCTTCGGGAAAAATATAGAATCAGGGAAAGAATCGAAGATATCGGGCACTACATCACCAGGAAGTGCCTAGTATGTGAGGATATGACCCATACCACATCTTTGCTGCGATAATGATTTATGTCCACCAGATCATGGAAGAGTTAAAGGGGTTGCAAAGGGATCTTGCACAAAGGTCCGCGGCAAGGCCGACCGATGCCTCGCGGACCCCAGGAAATTTTAGAGCATTAGAATGATGTTTTGAGTCAGTCCTTTTGGATTTTTGAGAGTCTAGTTCTAAAATCATGGTGTTCAAGTTTTGAGTGTGTTTTTGAGTCAAGTATTTTCTTATTTAGAGTTTGTTGTGGGAATTTTGAATGTTTTGAATCATGTTTGCAATCAAAGAAGTTTGTTATAAAAATCCCGAAAATTTTATCACATCTTTATAAGCCAGAACTACGCACGGTCTGATTCATGCGGGGATAGGATACGTAGGCAATATACATAAGATTAGACCACCACTAAAAGAAAAAAAAAAGAGAAATAAATTAAATAAAGGAAAGTTTGAGAGGCATTAAAAAGGGGCACAAATATAAGAAGCTGGAATGACGCATGCAATCGAAGCAAAGACATGATAGAAATTGTTAAACTGCCTAGGTACATTGCATCCCAACGTGCAATAACATATTTGTTAACTCTAAAAACTAACAAGTTTATTGTTTTCCAGAAATTTCAAGCAGTTAGTTTACTTAGAGCGCACTGGCGCAACACCACTATCAGACCAGATCAAAGGGACCGATACCGGTGATAATGTCTAGCCCTGATAGAGAAGGAAACATTGAGGTAGAAGAGGTAGACGTACAAGCAATGAAAGATGAGGTGTACAAATTGAAACAGCAGATGGCTGAGATGTACCAAGCTTGGACAAGTGGTCAACGAGCACCACCCTATCCTGCTAACCCCACTTTTCTCCCGACACCCGCCTAATCTCCAGAACAGCTTGTTTCAGACTCATCACCCAACTTTCCTACATATCAAAAGCACCAGACAACAGCCTCCCGGACACCCCAAATGCCAAAAACAAACCCATACCATCCACCACCAATGACCCCTATTTTCGTGGCACCTCCACCGGCCACACTCCACAGGTCTTCCAGCAAACCTGTGTTCCAAACTCAGGATTATCGGTATTATCCTCCTGAACCCACCTTAAAAGCACCCGAACCTTACCCGTTCCCTCTTCAGCTTGACAACCCGGCAGCGCCCGAAAAATAGAATAAGAATCCAGAGCAGGAAGAAATGGTTCGGAAAGTAAAGAGCCTAGAGCAATCTTTCCGGAATATACAGGGTCTGGGTGGCCAGGTCAGCGTGGCATATAAGAATTTATGTTTGTTTCTAGATGTTCAGCTACCAGCCGGGTTCAAGATGCCTAAGTTCGATCTGTATGACGGGCATGGTGATCCAATGGCATATTTGCGAGGATTTTACAGTAAGATGAGAGGGGCGGGTGGAAAAGATGAGTTGCTGATGGCGTACTTCAGCCAGAGTTTGAGCGGGTCTGCATTAGAGTGGTAGACACGGCAAGTCCATGGTAGATGGTACACCTGGGATGACTTGGTGCAAGCATTCGCTGGTCACTTCCAGTACAATCTGCAAATCATTCCAGATCGTTTGTCATTAATAAAATTTGGAGAAAAACCTGGGGAGAATTTCAGGGAGTACAGGTTCCGTTGGAGAGAATAGGCTGCGAGGGTCGATACCCCAATGAAGGAAAGAGAGATGGCCGATTACTTTCTGCAAGCTTTGGAGCCAACTTATTTTGGTCACTTAGTGACGGCGATTGGCAAGTCTTTCAATAAGGTTGTGAAAATGGGTGATATGATCGAAGAAGAACTCAAGTCTAATAAAATAATGAGTTACTCGGCAATCAAAGCCACCACTCAAGCTATCCAGAGCGGGCACTGGAGGTGTGCTCGGGAAGAAAAAGAAAGAAGACGTCGCAACAGTTGAGTCTCGAGCTTGGTTCGGACCCAGAGGCCCTTCACCTTACTATAACCGACCCCAACCCCACCAACAAAATTACTCCCATACTACATATAGCCACCCACAACATTATTACCCTTCGCCAGATCCACATTTTTCCATCCACCATGCTCAGACATATGTTAAACCTCTCGTCCACACACCATGGCGCGCACCGACCCCGCAAAATAACTACCCACCTCCAAGAACATACAAAAATCCCTTTGGTATAGGTTTTTGTCTGAACCAAACCTTCAGGAATGACAGGGCGCAGAAGCTAAAGACGTTCATTCCATTGGGAGAGTCTTACACCAATCTGTTCCACCGACTGAGGCAGCTGGGATTGTTGAATCCGGTTGAGGCTAAGTTTCCAAATCCCCCTCTGAGAAATCTTGACCACTCAGTGAATTGTGAGTACTGCTCAGGAGCCCCTGGTCATGATACGGAGAAATGCTGGAAGTTAAAAACAGCCATTCAGGAGCTTATCAACACTCGTCGAATTGAGGTGCAAACCCCGGAAGGACCCAACATCAACCAGAACCCACTCCCAGCCCATCACGATACCAATATGATTGAGTTGGTGCAGACAGAAGGAGAGTCTAAAAAACCCTCTCAAACCGTAATAATGATCAGGTCAGGTGAAAGCAGGCCGGCAAAGGGGCCGATTAACGACAAGCCATTGATCCGATTAACGATAAGCCATTGATCAATTAGAAGGAGGCGCACAGTAAACTAGTGGTGGTGAAGGGGTCCACAAGCAAAGTATTGGTAAAATAAGGAGAGGAAAAGGTGGTTGTACCGGGAGCAAAAAACAAACTTATCCTGATTATAGAAGGAGCTCTCATAGATCCCGTCATCATCAAGCCAACAGTTCAGTTGCGGATGGTTGACAACAAAGCCATCCCATGGAACTACGACCGGGTAACGGTGACCTATAAGGGAAAAGAGGTCAAGGAGGCAGTTTGTGAGGCCCAGGGGTTAACCCGCTCAGGAAGATGTTTCACTCCCGCGGAATTAAGAAAGGCCAACCTACAACAGTAAAGAAACCTGTGAACGAAGAAGAAGCAAAATAGTTTTTAAAGAAAAAGAAGTTGCATGATTATTCCATCATAGAGCAGCTCAAGAAAATGCGAGCTCAAATCTCTTTACTGTCATTGCTGATCCATTCTGGTGAACATTGGCAGGCCTTGATGAAAATCGTAAATGAGGCCCATGTACCTGATAAGATCTCCGTCAATCACCTGGAAAAGATTGCAAACAGGATATTCGAGGTAAACAAGGTTACCTTCACTGATGATGAGCTACCTGAAGAAGGTACCGAACACAATAGAGCCCTCTATCTTACGGTAAAATGCGAGGAATCCATGGTTACCCGGGTTTTGATTGACAACGGATCTAGTGCAAACATTTGTCATCTCTCCACATTGGACAAACTGAAAGTAGATGTCAACAGGGTATGCAAGAACAGCGTTTGTGTTCGGGGGTTCGACGGAAGGAGTAAAGAATCGGTCGGTGATATAGTGTTGGAGTTGACGATCGGGCCTGTGGAATTTACCATAGAATTCAAAGTGTTGGATATGGTAGTCTCCTACAACCTTCTATTAGGACGACCTTGGATTCATGTTGCAAAGGTGGTTCCGTCTACCCTGCACCAGATGGTCAAGTTTGAGTGGGACCAGCAAAAGATCGTGGTCCATGGCGAAGACAATCTGCGCTCCCAGCGCGACACCGTTGTGCCCTTTATTGAAGTAAAGGATGGCATCGGTCCATTGTGACGCAGTATCGGTCGAGAAAATGCCGGAGGGGGAATACATTCCAAATACCAAGATAACCTCCGCATATTACTTGGTAGCCTGTGAAATGTTGGAAAACGGCTTTGTGCCCGGTAAAGGTTTGGGTGCATCTCTGCAAGGTATCGTACAGCCAGTGTTCTTACCGGAAAATGTGGGAACCTTCGGTTTGGGGTTTAAACCTACAGCGGCAAACATCTGATGAGCTAGGAAGATGAAGTAGAAGGCATGGGTCCTTCAAAAGCCAGTCCCGTGCCTCTCCAGATCTTTTATCAAGTCTGGAACTAGAAGACGTCCAGCAACGATGATTTCTGGTCCTATGGTCAAACCTGATGAGGAGTTGTTAAAAAGGTTCGAGAATCTGTTCACTGATGTGAACATGATAGAAGATGGAGAAGGTCCTAGTCTCGCTGAAGTGCAATTCGTAGGGCCAAGGACAAAACTAAATAATTGGAAGTCTACTCCTCTACCCACCCGAAAGGAGTCTTGGTAGTTTGCTTTGATTTTCCTTCAAAGTTTCTTTGGGATTATTTCAGGGTTGTAATCCAGTTTTATTTTTCAAGTTTATTTTTGAAATGTGCAAAACCTGGTGTCTTGTATTTTTCAATGAATGAAATTTCTATTCCCCATTATTTCTGATATTTTTATTTTATTTTTCCTTTTCCTTTTCCTTTTCTGTACAGCTTTCTTTCCACTGATCTTAATGATATGGCATGTATGAGGAATCCTCAACCCAGTCTAGAAAATCAATTTGGTTCCGAACAATAGTGCAAGAAATAAGAAATGATGAGAATGAACCAGAATACAACAAAGATGAAGCCTTCGAAGAAATCAGTAAAGAACTGAGTCACTTCGAAGAAAAGCCCAAATCCAATCTAAATGATACGGAAGTCATCAATCCAGGAGACGCAGATAACATCAGAGAAACCAAAATAAGCATCCATCTTGAACCGAGATTCAGGGAAGAATTAATCAAAATACTTATTGAGTTTAAATATGTTTTTGCATGGTCATATGATAACATGCCGGGTCTAAGCACTAATTTAGTGGTTCATAAATTACCCACTGATTCGGCATTTCTTCCCGTCAAACAAAAATTGAGAAAATTCAAAACTGATATGAGTGTGAAGATTAAGGAAGAAATAACCAAGCAATTAGACGCAAAGGTTATTCGGGTCACTCGATATCCAGAATGGTTGGCTAATGTTGTGCTGGTGCCGAAGAAGGATGGGAAGATCAGAGTATGCGTTGACTATCGCAATCTCAACAAAGCAAGCCCAAAGGATAACTTCCCACTACCCAATATCCACATCTTAATTGACAATTGTGCAAAGCGAGTAGATTGGGTCTTTCGTGGATTGCTATGCTGGGTATCATCAGATTCTGATGGATGAGGAAGATGTAGAGAAGATGGCTTTTATCACGCCGTGGGGAACTTATTGCTACCTGGTGATGCCGTTTGGTTAGAAGAATGCTGGGGCAACTTACATGAGGGCAATGACTGTTCTGTTTCATGATATGATACACAAAGAAATTGAGGTATACGTTGATGACGTGATCATAAAATCAAAACATCAGGTCGATCACGTCTGGGATTTTAGGAAGTTCTTCCATAGGCTTCGTAGATACGACCTCAAGCTTAACCCTGCCAAGTGCACATCCGGTGTTCCATCAGGAAAACTATTGGGATTCATAGTCAATCGACGAGGCATTGAGTTAGATCCGTCAAAAATCAAGGCCATCCAAGAACTGTCGCCTCCAAAAAACAAGACCGAAGTGATGAGTCTTCTGGGAAGGTTGAACTACATCAGCAGGTTTATTGCTCAGCTCACATCGACGTGTGAGCCTATTTTCAGGCTGTTGAAAAAGGACGCTACAGTCAAATGGACTGAAGAGTGCCAAGAGGCATTTGATAAGATAAAACAGTATTTGTCAAACCCACCTGTGTTGGTTCCACCTGAACCAGGGAGACCTCTGATTCCTTATCTAACGGTTTTGGAAAACTCGTTTGGTTGTGTACTGGGGCAGCATGACATCACCGTTAGAAAGGAACAGGCCATCTATTATCTCAGCAAGAAATTCACGGCTTATGAGGTTAAGTACACTCACCTTGAGAGGACATGCTGTGCCCTAACTTGGGTAGCACAGAAGGTAAAGCATTATCTGTCATCCTATACTACTTACCTCATTTCGCGCTTGGATCCGTTGAAGTATATTTTTCAAAAGCCTATGCCCACAGGGAGATTGGAGAAGTGGCAAATATTACTCACGGAATACGACAGTGTCTATGTGACGAGGACGGCAATGAAAGCCTAAGCATTGGCCGGTCACTTGGCCTAGAATCCTGTCGATGAAGAATATGAGTCATTGAGATCGTATTTTCTTGATGAAGAAGTGATGCATATCGATGAGTTGGAATTGACTGAAGAACCAGGATGGAAACTTTGCTTTGATGGAACTGCAAATATGAAGGGAGTTGGAATAGGAGTAGTGCTTATTTCTGAAGCAGGGCATCATTATCCTGTAATGGCTCAGCTTCGGTTTTATTGTACTAACAACATGGCTGAATATGAAGCATGCATTTTGGGGTTACGGTTAGCTGCGAACATGGATGTCCAGGACGTTCTGGTCTTGGGAGACTCGGACCTCCTGGTACATCAGATTCAAGGAGAATGGGAAACATGAGATTTGAAGCTCATACCGTATCGACAATGTTTATACGATCTGTGTTAATGGTTTCGATCAGTGGAGTTTAGGCACATCCCAAGAGTTCATAATGAGGTTGTCGATGCTTTGGCCACCTTAGCATCAATGTTGCACCATCCAGATAAAATTCATGTGGATCCGTTGCATATTCAGGTTCGTGATCAGCATGCTTATAGTAACATGATAGAGGAAGAACTGGATGGCGAACCATGGTTCCACGATGTCAAGGAGTACCTCAGGATGGGGATATACCCAGGGTAGGCCACAAGAGATCAAAGGAGAGCCATTCGACGGTTGGCAAATGGATTTTTCCTCAGTGGAGGAGTGTTGTACAAAAGAACACCGGACTTGGGATTGCTAAGATGCATAGATGCTAGTCAGGCCACGACAGTTATGGCAGAGGTGCATTCCAGAGTTTGTGGACCACATATGAGCGGGTATGTGTTGGCAAAGAAGATTCTTCAAGTAGGGTATTATTGGCTCACCATGGAGCGAGATTGTATTAGTTTTGTGCGTAAGTGTCATCAGTGTCAGATACACGGAGATTTGATTCATTCTCCGCCGATAGAATTACACACAATGTCAGCACCATGGCCCTTTGTTGCATGGGACATGGATGTCATTGGACCTATCGAGCCGGCAGCTTCCAATGGTCATAGGTTCATTCTGGTGGCCATCGACTATTTCACCAAGTAGGTTGAAGCTAAAACTTTCAAATCAGTAACCAAGAAAACAGTGGTGGATTTTGTTCATTCCCATATCATCTGTAGATTTGGGATCCCAAAGGTGATCATCACGGATAATGGTGCTAATCTTAAGAGCAATTTGATGAAAGAAGTATGTCAACAGTTTAAGATTACACACCGTAATTCCACCCCGTATTGTCCCAAAGCGAATGGAGCGGTTGAGGCAGACAACAAGAATATAAAGAAGATATTGAGGAAAATTGTAGAAGGGTCCAGACAATGGCATGAAAAGTTACCATTTGCATTATTGGGTTATCGCACTACTGTTCGTACTTCAGTAGGTACAACTCCTTATTTGTTGGTATACGGAACTGAAGCAGTGATACTGGTAGAAGTTGAAATTCCGTCTTTTCGAATTGTTGCTGAGGCTGAGATTGATGATGATGAGTGGGTCAAAACCCGCTTGGAGCAGTTGAGCTTAATTGATGAAAAAAGATTGGCAGCAGTATGTCATGGCCAATTATATCAAAAGAGGATGGCAAGAGCCTACAATAAGAAGGTGCGTCCCAGGAAGTTTGAAGTAGGGTAACAAGTGTTGAAACAAATCCTTTCATATCAGGCCGAAGCAAATGGCAAGTTCGCCCCGAATTGGCAAGGGCCGTTTATTGTGACCAGAGTGTTGTCCAATTGCGCTTTATGTTTGACAGATATTGAAGGAAGATGTATAGACATGGCTATCAATTCTGACGCAGTCAAGAGATATTATGTATGATTTTTTTAATCGTAATTGTTGTTTGTTTGTATTTGGCATTGTATTAGAGTCTGAAATGACGGAGGTAATTTTTTCTACTATCCAAACACTTTAACCTTTGTTTTTCCTTTTGAGCCTTATTTATTCTTTCATACCTCTCTTTTGGAATCAGTAATGAAATTGAAAAAAAAAAGAAAGAAATAATAACAAAAACAAAAGAAAAGTCACAAGAAAATAAAGGAATTGGGGTGAACTACGCTTGACCTTATTCCTCAAAGAGGATACGTAGGCAGCTTCATGGCTTGGTCATAGTGAAACAAAAATCAAAAGATCCCCAAGCAAGGAAAACTAGGGCAGAAGTTGTGTTTGTAATTTTGGGAAAGAAATTTGATTCCAAGAGTTGTAATTTTTACCCATCAAAATTGTTTCGAGCTTGTTGATACCATTTTCTTTTAACCATCCACAAGAACCCATATTGATGTCCAAAGAAAGACCTCCCGATCAGTCTCCGAGAAGTACCAAGCCAGGAAAATAGAAGTGATTCATGTCAAGGACAATACTATGGTTCCAGCAGGAAAAGTAATGAAAATGAGAGTCTTATCGGTGAAAACCTTCACAGGCACCATAAGGCGACGAAAGTTGAAAGAAATAAAATGAGAGATTCTTATTGGTGAAAACCTTCACGGGCACCATAAGGCGACGGGAGCTGAGAGAAATGAGAGAGTCTTATTAGTGAAAACCCCTCGAAGGGCACTATAAGGCGACAAGAAATTAAAAAGGGAACAAACGAGATAAGGTTGACAGAAAGGATCCGTCGAGGCATTAAGCAGAACAAAGATGTTGATTCGGCAAAAGAGTTGGGTTGCAGGACTTTTGAAACACAAAGCAAAGCCATCAGAAAGTTTATTGATAAAATAAACTGTGTTGATTAATTCGAAATGCATGACATGATCATGGGATCGGTTATACCATACAGATAAGTCCTTTTCTTTTCTTCTCCTCAAGCTATTGTTCAGAAAGATTTTTCTTTGATCTTTCTATCTTTTGAAGTCATCATTTTTTTTATTTCTTTTGGTTAAGATTTTTCAATAGTAATTTGTTTTGAAAAATAAGAAGGATTTTCAGAGCTTACTACAATTTCCAATATGGTGCACGGCAAAATATGGATATGACAGGCCGAAGATAATGTGATGGGACGTAAAAGATGTCATTGTAAGACAAAATGAGGGATTGGTCTAAGATTTCGGGGAACGTATGAAGTAAAAATGGAAAACCACAGTCGATAAGTTTGTGAATAAAGAATCGTCAAGATGGTCGGAAGTTATCGGCCAAGTTTCAAGATAGTCGGACAATGCAGAACATGGAAAGGAGAAAGGGAAAACCATCCCCAGCAGGAGTATCACGACCACTCACCACATTTTAAACTAATAAATTTTCTTTGATTTGAAATAGGGGAAGGAAATGTTATTGATGGCGGAAAGACATGCTGCAAGGAAGATTATTAAACTGGGGCAGAAAATTTTCTTTCATTTTGAAAATTTCTTGAAGTCAGGTACCCACCTGAAGAACAGGGAAGGCAATTCAAGTTTTGAGGGAGAGAAAGATAACACAAGTTTTGAAGAAAGCAGTGTCAAAGGAAGACAATGCAGGTTTTAAAGGAAGCAGTTTTGAAGGAAAATGAGTCAAGTTTTGAAGGAAGATAAATCGAGTTTCAAATGAAAATGGTTCAGGAGGCAAGGGAAAACAATATCGATAGAATACAGTTTAAATTGTCGAAGTTAGGAGCCCACCTGGAGAACGGAGGCGTTATCGTTTTTTAAAATTGTTGAAGTCGGGTGCCCGCCCGAAGAACGGAGGCGTTACCTTTTTAAAATTGTTAAAGTCAGGAGCCCGCCCGAAGAACGGAGGCGTTACCTTTTTAAAGTTGTTGAAGTCAGGAGCCCGCCTGAAGAATAGAGGCATTATCATTTTAAGTTATTGTTGAAGTCAGGAGCCCGCCCGAAGAACGGAGGCGTTATCTTTCTAAATTGTTGAAGTCAGGAGCCCGCCCGAAGAACGGAGGCGTTACCTTTTTAAATTGTTGAAGTCAGGAGCCCGCCTGAAGAACGGAGGCGTTACCTTTTTAAAATTGTTGAAGTCGGGAGCCCGCCCGAAGAACGGAGGCGTTACCTTTTTTAAGTTGTTGAAGTCAGGAGCCCGCCTGAAGAACGGAGGCGTTATCCTTTTAAGTGGTTGTTGAAATCAGGAGCCCGCCTGAAGAACGGAGGCATTATCATTTTATGTTGTTGTTGAATTCGGGAGCCCGCCCGAAGAACGGAGGCGTTATCTTTTTAAATTGTGGAAGTCAGGAACCCGGCCAAAGAACGGAGGCTTTATCTTTTTAAATTGTTGAAGTCGGGAGCCCGCCCGAAGAACGGAGGCGTTACCTTTTTAAAATTGTTGAAGTCGGGAGCCCGCCCGAAGAACAGATGCATTATATTTTTAAGTTGTTGAAGTCGGGAGCCCACCCGAAGAACGGAGGCGTTATCTTTTTAAAATTGTTGAAGACGAGAGCCCGCCCGAAGAACGGAGGCGTTACCTTTTTAAAATTGTTGAAGTAGGGAGCCCGCCCAAAGAATGGAGGCTTTATCTTTTTAAAATTGTTGTAGTTGGGAGCCCGCCCGAAGAACAGAGGCGTTATCTTTTTAAGTTGTTGAAGTCGGGAGCCCGCCCAAAGAATGGAGGCGTACCTTTTTTGATCAAGAAGTCAATAACCCGCCCGGAGAGCGAAGGAATGCAGCAATAATCAAGGGGAATACAACAATAATCGAGAGGGTTACAACCAAAATCAAAGGAACAAAATTCAAGTTCCGAAATCAGAAGGAAGGCAACAATGGTCAGAAGAATGCAGTTCATGTTTCGAAGGAAAAATAGTTCGTGTCTCACAAGAAGGAAAGAAGTAGTTCGAGTTTTCTGAGGAAGAGAAGGCTACAAGTCAAGTCAGAAATAAAGAAACATAAAAGGAAACACAAGTCAACAAGACAGCAAGGCAACAAGAGACACAAGAGCAAGTTGGAAGATCTAGATAAGATTTTGTAATTCATAGACTATAGTTTAGTCTAGCTTCTTGTTTTCTTTTAACACGGTGTAATAAGGAGGTCAGTAAGCAGTAGCAACAGTAGCAACAACAGTGACAGTAAACACAGCTTCACGGTAGTCCCAGCTACCACAACTTCTCGAACTACATTGACATGATACCTTTATAGCCAAGGATATGTAGGAAACCTTTGAAGCAGAGGTTCGGTCAAATCTTTCAAAAGATGCTTTACACGGAGTATTCAAACAGGAAAAAATCGCTTGTATCCTCTCACTTTATCATTGCACGAAAACACTTCGTGTTTACGGGCAAAGAGAGGCAGCTGTGAGTATGTGATTTTTGCCTCATACGAACTACTCCCAAAGAAATCAAAACAAAAATTGTCAGTTTTATTGTGTGCATTTTGTGAATTTTTGTGGTATTTTATGTCATTATTTGCCTGTGTCCGTGCATATTCATGTGTTTAAATAAATGAAAAATACAAAAATATGTTGCATTTACATTAGGATTAATTAAGTAAGTGGTTGTTTTACAAAAAATAAAAAGAAATCAAAAAAATAACGTACTTTGCATTTTAATGTTTAAGTGTCAAAATTGTGTGATTTTTCTTTTAAATTGGTATTTAATTATGTATGAGAATTATTATCAAGCGTTAATTAGTATTTGTGAGTTAATTGGAGTTTTATAATTTACATTAGGATTTTTAGTTTAAATTTTAGAAATTAATGTAAGAGTAAAATAAAGAAAAAGAAAAGAAAAGAGAGAAATAGGAGAGGGAAACAGGCCCAAAAATTTCGTTCAGGTCCGGTCCAAGAATCCCATTGCCCAGGCCATCGAAACAACGTATTATGGTAACAGAACTACGTCGTTTCAGTGTCAACAAATCTCAGCCATCCATCTACCCCCATCCAACAGTCCACAGCCTAACCTGTTACCCGTTTAACCTACCCGATCCACCTCTCCCTTGCCTGACCCAATCCCCATTAAAACCAAACGACCCCGTTTCATATAAGTGGATTGATCCGAGCCATTTATCTCAGTTGATCCAACGGCGTGGATTCAATCTCCCCCCCCCCCAGTATATAAG
>MU785631.1:43737-89012 GCA_026770625.1 Nicotiana glauca
AACGACCCCGTTTCATATAAGTGGATTGATCCGAGCCATTTATCTCAGTTGATCCAACGGCGTGGATTCAATCTCCCCCCCCCCAGTATATAAGGCCCCAAACGACCCCAGCACGCCCAAGCCAAAACCCACCCTCCCTCGTCTCTAACAGCTAAGAGACGAGCTCATCTATCGCCGCCTTCCCCCACCGCCCTCCGCCCACCAGAAATCGCCTCACGGCGATTTCGGTGGCCCAATGACCCCTGAATTTCACCATCTCTTCACCTCAACCTCCCCATCCCCATGTCACCCTTAGCTTCCCCCAAATCCTAGCCCAGCCAGTCGAATACTCAAAAAACCAAACTGCTTTTCCGACACCACCTCCGATGGCCACCAGATTTACACCTTAGGTCCCCCTCCACCTCCTCTTCCCAAATCCCAACCCCTCTTCCCTCGAATATTATTGGAACTCTTCGAATATCAAATTAAGACCAAGAACCCTAGCACACCCACAAAATTCCCCGGTGGCGGCGCCGCTTCCAATCAGTCCCAAACTAACACCCCTGAACCACCAGTACCTCCTCTTCCCAAATATGCAATTAGCTTCCTTTGAATCATCCTCAAATGTTTCAAATATCATATCACAGGTAACATCCCTGAACCCTAGCTCATCCAATCAATCCCAAATCAACACCCCATGACCACCAGACTCCCCTATTCCCAAATCTATAACCATTTACCCTCGAATACCCCTCCAATTCCTCGAATTTTAAATTGAAGGGTCCAATTCTCAAAAGTCAAAGTCCGGATTAGGGTTCCAGTTCATTAATATGGACTGATTTTTATCACCTAATAAGGACTTCCACTTGTTCTTAACAGAGAACAAGTGCTTGACCTTATTGGGTGATTTAAATCGAAGAAGTCAGTCGCCAAGTCGGGACGAAAGGGTAATTTCCTTTTCTTTCTTTTTTTAGATATTTCAATTTCTTCCTTTTCTTCTCTTCTTTTTCTTTTCTCTCTGAACGGATTAGTTAAAGATTTATATTAGGTTTTGTTTCAAAATATTATTAAATATTCTCTGTGAATAATGTAATAAACAGTTTTAAAATTTGAACCATTTAAATATAGCTTGTTTCCTGTTTTTGAAGAATGCTGGACTAGAATTAGATTGTGTTTGTTTGCATAAATTGAATAGCATTGTTGTTGTTAATTAAATTATATGGGATTTTAATAACTTATTTGATCAGTTCGGGCGTTTGCTTAAAAGAATTCAATAGTAATTTGCTTATGTTTTGGTTGTCACTCGAATTAGTTTCTACACTGATTCTGTTTTGGATTTGGTCATTCAGACCCTTGCAATTTGAGTCAACTGGACCTCAGGTTCTGCCTGAACCTTTGAGGTCCAGGAATTAATTTTCAGGGGTAATTCACATAGTGTTCAGGGGGGTAAATTGGGTAGTTTAACCTTAGATAATTAACAGGGGATTAGAAATAGTGAAACGTTGCTAATAAGTTTAGGGGGCACAATAAGATATAGTAGTTTATAAGCATTAAGTTAGTGGATTTGGAAAAGTTAAGGGACAATTTTAAGTGGGATTGAATAGTAAAAAGATATTAATAGTGGAAGACTACATTCTGATTTTAAGGGCTGAAATAAGTTAGTTAATGGACAACTTGGCGCTTAAAATCAGGAGGAAAAAGAGTTTGAGAGGATATAAAAAAAGAGATACATTCTAAAAACAGGGACACACACGGGGATTGAGTTGAAGAGAGGGACAAAAAGAGATAGAGATAGGGTCTAAAATTTGAGAGAGATTCTAATTTACACATATAAATACAGAAAGTTCAGTCGGATAAGAGATAGATATTGAGAGAGTTAGCTAAGAGAAGAACACTGAATTCTTTGCCTGAAAACTACTCCAAAATTGAGTCATTTTTGTTCTGATTTCCTATTTTTTCTTGTTAGCTTTAAACTCTTAAAATCACCAAGTCATATCTGAGTTAAAGTGGATTGGATTTGGATTTGAAAAATTCTGGTTTGAAACTATTGGGTTTGCTGATTGGCACTATTACATTGTTGATCTGTTGTGCTGTTAACTACTGCTCCCTCACTTCTATTTACTTTCAAAATTCTAGGTACACATCCTCGAACTTGATTTGATGTAGTTTCGAAGTGGAAATGCAATAACATGTTCATTCATTTGTCCCTAGAAGCCACATCTGTTTGATCATAATGCAATAGTAGTTAATTAGATGTTAGATTAGTGTAGTTTAATTCTAATTTGTATGAACTTAATCGGACTGCTCTGGACTGTTTAAACTTGTGGTTATCTAGTTGTAGCTTCAGTATAGTTAACAGTTGCTTCAGTTCAATGTTTCTTCTATTAAAAATAAGAAATCAAAAATAGTTTGG
Organism: Nicotiana glauca; assembly: GCA_026770625.1. Classification (NCBI taxonomy): domain Eukaryota; kingdom Viridiplantae; phylum Streptophyta; class Magnoliopsida; order Solanales; family Solanaceae; genus Nicotiana; species Nicotiana glauca. Next base: position 46,130 of record MU785631.1, read on the forward strand.
GTCTGGCGATTGAATTTGAAATCAGTATATGATGTTCATGTAATTTTAGTTTCAAGCTGAAGAGACGTTTGAAACAACTTTGTGTGCTATAGATAATATCAATATATTAGTCACTCATGCATTTCATTAAGTATTTTAACTCAGCTGTATGATGATCAGATGTAAATTAATTGTTTAAATTCGAATTTAGGCCGTTAACAGATTTGAGTACATCCATAATCAGTGTACTGCTTAGAACACTAGATAAAATATGTTGTTATTGTCCAGAAATTCAATCAGAATATATAGATAAGGAAGACTGGGATTTAAAAACTTAAATCCAATCCGTTTGGTTTAGACGTTAGGTTGTTTTGGGTTTTAATTGTGATGATTGAGTTTTAATGCAATTTGAAATTCCCTGCATAATAGTTTAAAACAGAAATTAGCATTTAGATGTAGAGAAGGCCAATGTTCAAGTAATGGTGTTCGAATTTAAGATCATCAAGTGTCAATTTGAATAAGTTTCATTTGCATTATTGAGCTTGAGTATTAAGATTGGCCCTGAAAAAGTCTGACCGAAGCCCAACTTGAATTTCGATTTTGTATTACTCTTACTGGGCCGAGTTTGAAGCCAAAAGAACTACTGAAATTTTGAATGAAAGCAGGGGACCTAAGTTAATAGTTTAAGCAATATCAATTAATTAGGGCTTTCCTTTTTCTTTTATTACTAGAGACAAATCAAGTAGAAAAGTGTAGTTTACTTTAGGTTGCCCTTTAAATAAAAATGAGACGAGCCTCGCCAAATAAACGCATGAATTATGGGGCCCTCGATAAATGGTTTAATTAAAATACTTGGACTTCGGGATGGCCCGTTTAGTGAATTTCACGGCCTTCTCCAAAGATAACAACGCGTTAATCTCTTTTGGTGCGTACTTTAATAATTCTATCTTCCTAAACTTGGGTGCACATTTATGTGACCCAAATCCAAATCTCAACAATGTTAAAATATGTCAACAATCACGGGTGCATTTATGTGACGTGGTTCGAGATATGTTTTAACGACGTTGCAATTCCCTTTAAAAATAATAATAAAAGCGGCTAAAAATTAAAAGGCACATAGGTTCATAGAGTTTTAAAATCATATAATTAAGACGAATATGATAGTTGAGCGACCGTGCTAGAACCACGGAACCCGGGAATTCCTAACACCTTTTCCCGGATTAACAGAATTGCTTACCCGGATTTCAGGCTCGCGGACTGTTAAACAAAGTCATTCTTTTCCTCGATTTGGGATTCAACCGGTGACTTGGGGCACCATAAATCTCCCAAGTGGCGACTTTGAATCTTCTAAAATAAATTCTGTTTCGATTGTCCTTTAATTAGAAAATCCCCCTTAACTACATCCTTCCGGGGTGTAGTAGTGAAAAAGGAGTTGTGACAACCACGTGTATAAATGGCTACCGGGTGTTGCGTGGGGTGATCCATGTTAGTTATAAACCTAGGACCCCCTTCCCTCTTATGTGTTTACTTCTTCTTTTTCAGAATTCTTTCCAAAAACTATCAAATTTTCAGTTCTTTTAAACCCCGTCTTTAATTATTTAAAATCTCTTTTGATAATTCAATTTCTAGTACTGTTCCCTTTCCAAATTTTTGCCCCATTCCATTCCGTGTTTGACTATTTGTATCAATTATTTGACCCCCATTTTCCGTACTTATATATCCCTTAAATAATTATGAAATCGACTATTCGCAAAATTCAGCATGCTTATTTAATGTTTTCTCTTCCCTTTGTTTGCAATCATCACGTGAAAGCTATTTTTGTATGTTTATTTGTTCATATGCAAAGTCACAATTATAGCATGTCCGGGAAACACACTAATGGATCTTGAGGGGTGCCTAACACCTTCCCCTTGAGATAATTTCTAGCCCTTACCTGAACTCTGGTTTTCCAACTCAAAACCCTTAGTGTCCTAATGCACTTAATCATTAGGTGGCGACTCTTCAATTCCAAAAACCCAATTCCCACACGGGAATAGAGTTGTCTTCCCGCATGTCGTAAACCCGATTTCGCTTTTAGAGAAAAAGAGGGCGTTGACACCACCCACTGAGTATAATGACACCCTTGTGAGGGAATTCTATGCTTTCTATGGAGCCTCTAGGACAGCGCACCACAAACGCAATAGAATTTTCATTGATGTTGTCCTAGTTTGGGAGAAGAGTGTGCCTGCGACGCTGACGACATAAATAAGTTATAATTCCCTGGTTGGAGAGCAGGCACTGCTGAATACAATGCTAAATTTGCGAATAGGGAAAATGAATGTGGGTGGATTGTGTCAGTGATAGAAAAGGGGACTCCCGCTTGGATCAACCCTTGGCACAAGATATATAATGAGAATCTCACGAGAGAGGGTTGCTACTAGCTCAGTTTTGTTACTTCTCGATTGGCACCAACTCGTAATGAGACTGAAATAGCCATTCAGAAGGCCCTTCTCATTGCATGTATCATGAATGGTATCAAGATGTTGTAGCATTGATCTTCCAAGAAATAGAGATCCGGGCAACGCAGTATGCCACTTCACTTCCTTTCTCGTGACTGATCACAACCCTTTGTAAAGCTGTGAAAGTTCACCTCATGCCACACTATGATAAAACCGGAAAGGAGACGAGGGATATTGATATCACTCATATCATTGATGCTGCTGCCCCACCACAGGTTCAGGTTCAAGATCCAATTGATCTAGAGCATAGTGACTCCTAGACTCCGGTGACTCCTCAGGTTACAGTGGCCTCCACTTTCACTTCCGAGCCTGCTTCTCAATCCACCTCTGTCCAGCCTACTATTGCCATTTCTGTTGTCTCCAAGCTTTGTCTACTGGCTCAGCATGCCAATGCCAAGGTAGACCAGCTTTTGAAGTCATTGCCCAATCTCATAAAGCAAGCCCTGACTCCTATGCAATCCGCAGTGACAGCCCTCCAACAGCAACAGTCAGTATATGAGGATCGTTTGCAGAAACTTGAGTTAAAGGTGGAGAAGATAGAGAGGGGTGAAGTTAGTTGGTTGCCTGGCCTCAAGAAGGAGGTTGCTTCTATGAAGACCGAGCTCCAAAAGATGTAAAACTTGGAGTTCGATCTATCATCCCTCCTTCCCACAGATGGTCATCAGGTTATAGGCACAGAAGCTCCGGACTTGGGCCTTGATTTCTCTACACTTATGACTGACACTGCTCCTCCTATAGCCGGGCCTCCCAAGCCTCTAGCTCCTCCGATATGCATTGAAATTCCTGATGAGGAGGCTTTCAGACGATCTACCGAGTCTGAGGAGAAGGAGTCAGAGGAAGGTGAGGAAGAGGTAAGTTCTGGATTTTTAGACGATTATGGCCCTCAAGACAAGGGCAAGAAGATTCTCACTCTGACCATTGAGGAGGTGGAGCAAGCACAACTCAAGATAGCAATGGAACAATCGCCAGCAGATTTTGGCCGCCACTGCAAATCCATCGGCCGCTCAGCCACCATTGGGCGAGGCTAGCAGCTCATAGGTCCCAGTTCTAGTTATGGACCAGCTAGAGATTCCTCCTGTAGTTGTGATTCCTCCTCAGGCCGAGCTCTCAGTCCCAGTTCCAGCATCGGAGAATGACCCTCCCAGCACAGAGCAGGATACTGACTCCCGTAGTGCTTAGTGCGCCTCAGGGAGCCCCTTTGCACTCTTTGTTTTTGTTTTTCTATATTGGGGGAAATGCATGATCTTAAGTTGGGGGTGGTAGCCTTGTGATGATATTTTGGTAGACTTGTGATAGTTTTTGTGACATTAGAAACTGTTGTACATATGTATTCCTTTGTGTTGTGTAGTTCGTATTATACTTATATTAGTATTTATGATACCCTTGTGCATGCATAAAAGAAAAGTAACAAAAATAAGTAGATGGTAGTTAGTAATGAATTTCCCTTGGTTTTTCTTATCTAGGTTCTTTTCCAAGGGTGTAATAGTAGAACCGGGGCAGTAAAATGAAACATATTGACCGATCTGGTGTAACTGTTTAGTCTCAAGCATGTGTGTCTGTAAATGCTATATACCATTCCACAGATATATAAAATCAACTATATGAATTTGAGGCTCGCTCTGTGACTCTCTGTCTACCTAGAGTCATACGTATATATATGATGAAAGCTTTGAGTTGCCAAGTGTTGACTCGAGGTCTTCAAAATATATGAGCCAAACAATTCGTGTGTCGTGTGTATGTGAGTTCTTTGTATAAATAATTCTCGTGTTGCTTCTACCATCTAGAACTTGCCCGGTTGGTTTTTCGATGTTTATAATAACTATACTTGGTTGGAGAAATGACCTTAGGCAGTCTTTGTGATTTTCGGAAAACCAGTTAGCCTTTCAAGCCGCCAATTGTACAGATAGTATCCCTAGTCACCCCATTCGAGCCTTTAGCTTTTTCTTTGGCCAACTCATTACAAACCTTTCCTCTTCTGTAAAATAATTCCCTCTTTTGAACCCGTCCCTCCTTGAAACATTGAGAATGAGGCTAAAAGCCTAAGTTGGGGGTGTGATGTCAAAATGGAAATTCGTGAGGTTGTACATTGAGTGTAGGATCATATACCTCAAAATATTTGTATTAAGTTATTCAAGCTCCAATATGAATATAAAAAACAAATGTAGAGAATTTGTATGTATATAAAGTATGGAGCCTCGAAGAAAATCAGAGAGGTATTTAAGGTGGTTCTACATTGGGAACTAGATGCCAATAAGGCTATGTGGGTTGAAGAAAAACAAAGTGCAAAAAGAATGAAAAATGTGAGTAGTGTTCAAGGAAGGTGAAGTCACTTTTATCCAAATGCTTACCCGGCCCTTCCCTAAACCTACATTACAAGCTTAAAAACTCCTTATGGAATCTTTAACCGAGCATTCTTAAAATAAAGCGATGAATTAAAATAATGGCAAGCCTATGGTATGGTATGTTGAAACACTTGAAACTCTTTCCTGAGAGTGAGTGTCTTTGTAAATTTGTCCCTTCTTGATGTTGACATTGTACATATTGTGGTTTTGGGACTTTCTTTTTAGTGAGGGCATGTGAATTGTAAGGATTGAATAAAAGTTGAGTTTTTGAGTCAAATGCAATTGCACTCAGCTGAGGGTAGCAATTAGTCACCTTGTCGGAGGCTCAAAATTCACAAGTTGATTAGTTTTCCTTGTATATATTGATTGGTTCACGAAGGGTAAAACAATAGAATTCACATGCTTGAAGTACTAGAAACAAACACCACTCATGGTCATTTTTGGTTCATGTTCTGTAAATAGAGTCTAGACTAAGATAGTGTCGTGTTAATTGCTTGAGGACAAGGAAGAGTTTAAGTTGGGGGTGTTGATGTGCTGAGGAATTTCGGCATATTTCAATACTAATTGCTTAGATTTTAGCTTGTTTTAATGCAATTATCTCCTTTACTTATGTAATTTTGGTGTTTCTACGGTACATAAGGACTAAGGACCCAAGAACATGGAAATGAAAGCAAAAAGACAAGAAAAGAGCAAAATGTACCAAAAATGCGGTTCTGCAACGCGTTAAGCGATCGCAGATCACATATGCGAGCCGCATAATCAACACTCATATCGCATAGAAAAGCATAGTTCTGGGCAAATCTCAAGTCAAGAATGCGGTCCATTATGCGATCGCAGAACCTATCTGCGGGCCGTAGAGTGGACCGCAAACCAACCATGAAGGTTGCTGAAGGACAAATGTGCGATGCAAAATGAGATCGCATTTCTACAATGCGAACTGCAGATCTGGAATGCAATGAAGATCTAAAAACTAGGGTTCCAGTCTGCCATGGGGAAGTCCAAAATGCTCCGCATGTACGCTTTTCGACAAGAATATGGTCGCAATTCTGATCTGAAAGGGTAGTTTTGTCCGTTTTCTGTCTCGATTTTCAGTCCACTATAAATAGTTTTATGATGTTTTTGTGGGCTCATCTTGTCTAGTTTTTGAGCTACATTCCAAGACTTAAATGTTCTTCACTTTTGGCATCTTGTGGGTCAAGAATCTTCACGTTGTAAGCTTTATGGCATTTATTATTCTCTTGCTTTTGTATTTTAATATGAGTAGCTAACTCTAAATACTAAGGTTGTGGACCCTAAATGGGTGTTATGTTAATGGGTGTTTGACATTGAATATATATATAATGGTTGGTTGATATTTATTTACTTCTCATTCTTAATTCATTGTTGGTGGTTGCAAACATTAACAAGTGCCATTAAATTCTTCCTTTGCTTGGGAAAGTGGTTAGAATTTGGTAGAAGTAAATATCAAAGACTCAAGGCTTTAAACCTTGTTTAATAAAATCGCTTAGGAATAAGTGGGTTTTATTTGGCATATATTGATTGTTATTAATTGCAACTCTTTTACATTTGGAAAAATTATAAAGAGGAAATACCACCCAACTATTGGGAAATATTGGGTAGTCACTTAGACATCATTTGCATATCAAAAGGACCTTCCATTAGAAATATATCATATTAACACTGATAGCATGACACTTCATTAAAGGGGACACAACTTGGTTTCTTTAATCCAATTAATTACACTCTAAATATTCCAACTTGTTGTTACTTCAAAACAAACTCAAGTCGTAATCTTGTGACTATTAATTCACACTCTTGTTACCGTTAACTAGATAAAATTGTGACTTTAGTCGAGCAACACACTATTCTAGTAACCTTTTCACACCTATTCCATGTGGGATTCGACCCCAACCTTGTTGGGTTATTATATTTGACATCGACCGCCTTACACAATTTATTAAAGTGCAATTTGAGCGTATCACTCATGCCTCCCAGTTGTTCAGAACTCGGCACTCGCACTCAGTAGGTACCTGCGCTCACTAGGGGTGTGCAGACTCGGAGGGAATTCTTCAGCCCAAGCGCTATAACAAGTCAGCTCGTGCAGCTTCACTCAATCATGGATCAATAAAACATGCTTTGGTGAGCAGCCTGATCCCATAAATATCCTCACAAATCAGGTCATCGGCCTCACTCAGTCATAAATCTCTCAAGCCACCCGGGCCCTCAATAAACACATGGTGCTCAGCCTAAAACAACATTTATATGCATCAAAATAGAGTAATAAAGACTTAGTTATGAAATAAATAAGTATAACATGAGTGAGTATATATTTTCATTCAAAAACAGTGAGAGGATAGTAAGAAAAAGGCCTCTAAGGGTCCAAACAACTCTGGCACAAGGCCTAAACATGGAATTAAGCTCAATTCATAGAAACGCTTTCTAAACACATAAGTATCATATGGTTTCAACCAAATACACAACTTATAGTTGCTATGGGACGAATCAAGTCACAATCTCCCATGGTGCCGACCCACACGCCCGTCACGTACAATGTGCGTTGCCTAAAAAGAGTAAAATGATACAAAATCTGGGGTTTCATACCCTCAGAACTACATTTACAATCGTTACTTACCTCAAATTGATCAAATCTCTACTCCATGATGCCCTTGCCCCTCGACTCGGCCTCCAATCGCTCCGAATCTATTCACAACCTGAACAATACTATCAGTATGCGCAAATGGAATAAATTCCACAAGAAAAACTATCAAATTAGACACAAATCCCGAAATCCACTCAAACCCGGCCCCCGAGCTCATGTCTTGAAATCTGACAAAAGCCACAAAACTAGAAAGCCCATTCACTCACAAGTCTAACCATACCAAGTTTACTCAAATCCGACAAAAAAATCTCAGTCAAAACCTCAAAAATCCATCTAAAGAGCACTTCCTCTTTTTCCCAATTTTTTCACCCGAAATCACAAATTAGATGATGAAATTGAAGACATAATCATGGGATTTAGACAAAACCAAATAACAATCACTTACCCCAATGTTTTCCTTGAAACATCTCTCAACAATCGCCTCTACCCAAGCTCCAATTCAGCAAAAATGGAAAATGGGATGAAGTAGGAAGTAAAACATCTCGCAATAATTAGTGTATAAAATAGGAAGTAAAACTTAATATGATGAGAGATAAATAATTTTAGAGCAAATGAGATAGACAAATATCCAAAAATAATCATGTGTCTACTAGCATAATTTCCAAGACCTGGTGTCACAAGTGTATGAGCTACTAGTACAATATACAAAAAAAATACTACATTACTGTCTTAAGTGAAATAGGTAGAAAGTAAAAGCAAAAGGAAGATTCCAGGTGCTGTAGAAAGGGCTCGGAAGGGTGCTCACTCAAAGTCTCGTGGAAGTCAAGTATGTGCGTCAGACTGATAACCAGATGTACCTGCCCTAGATCCTGCACAATTAGTGCAGAAGTGTAGCCTGATTACATAAACAACATGTGTCATGACCCAGTTTCTCCTATGGGCCGTGGTGGCACCCAACACTATTGCTAGGCAAGCCAACAATGAACTAACTCTGTAATCCTTTGTTTTAAAGATTTGAAGTAGTTGATTTTTAGTTTGTGCTTAAATAAGAAATAAGAATTAAATTAAGTGAGAGACCAAAATTTTGAAAGCAAGTGCGATAAGTAAAATAACCCAAAACCATCAAGTGTCTACTAGCATAAACCTCCAAGAATTTCTATCTCGAGTGTATGAGCTACTAGTAAAATATACAAAGGAATACTAAACTATTGATAAAACGTAATAGACAGAAAATAAAGCAAAACAAAGACTTCGGTTGCTGCAAAACGGGATCAGAGGGCAGCTCACCGCAAAATCTCGTAGTAGTCAAGGATGTGTGCCAGACTGATATCCAGATACACCTAACTCAGATCATGCACATTAAGTATATACCCAGTAAGTATCTAGTCTAACCTCGAAGAAGTAATGACGAGGGTTCTACTTCGACACTTACTGTGGGCCAACAATAAAACTATATAAAATTCTAATTAAACATGATATATATATAAATGAAAATAGAATTCAGAGCAATAAATAAATAAACATCCTTTCACTATTAATAAGTACCAAGTCGATTTCCCTCATTAACCATTTAATCTCTCAAACCAATGAAACAATATCCAACACAGTTGGGTTTCCAGTATTATTACGTACGAATTATGCCAAAGATGTATGATCCGATCCAAATATACATATACATATACTGTGTGCGCTACCGAGGGTCGAATGGTACGAATCATAGATGCATCTATTAACCTGCTGAGGCGAATGACCCACTCCCATGAGAGTAGTTAAAATTTATCCCACTCACAGAATATACTTGTGACGCGGTTGAACAAAGATTTATCAAGTTATCATAATATCCCTCAATTCTTCCCAAAACAAGGAATCCAACTAGAAACTTTAAAAATCTTGAAACACTCAATCTCAGCTCTATTCGAGGAAAATAGTAAGCATAATAAAATAACGTGTCATGCCCCAAACCTGGGCCTGGACGTAACACGACACTGGGTGCCTGATTACATGTGACCGAGCGAACCAACTGACTGGCTGAATCAACATCTGATATCATAACATACTGAATATGGATGATAAACTAACACATGTTGATATACTGAAAGCCAGTATGATATAAATCAAAGTGCGGAAATACTAATAAAATTCTGAAACATATTTGCAGCCATCATAGCTTAACATGAAAAGCCCGAGACTCTGTCTAATTGTTACTCTAGTCTATGAAGCTTCTAATGAAGTACTAAAAACACTGACTGTCTGAAAATACTGAAGATTGTAAGGTAATGATAATGCCACGAAAGAACTGAGGATCATCAAATAGCTGGCACAAGAATCCTAGCGCTCTGAATCATTAACCTGTAAATCATTACCTACATCGTCTGATGCAGGCCCTGGGCAAAAGTGATGTTGGTACATTTGAATTGCACTGTTCTGTTAAGAAAGTAATGAAAGAATTATAAATGCTTAAACTGAAATTGAGCTGATAACTGAGAATTGATAATTGGTAACTGAAATGACAACTATCAAAACTGTACTAAAATGATAACTGATAACTGAAATGATAACTAGTAACTCATAACTGATAATTGAACTGATAATTGATAATCGAACTAAACAAATGAAGTAAGGATATGAATACCCCTGTTCTAAATTATGAACCACATATTTGTCTTAATAAACAAACTACGGCCTCAGGCCCAATATATAAGTGCACAAACTGCGGTCTCGAGCCCAAGTATATGTATATATTACTGCGTCCTCAGGACCAAATATGCATAAAGAATAAACTGCAGCCTCAGGCCTAAAGATGCATAAAACATTAACAACGGCCCCAAACCCAAAGATGCATAAAGCATAAATTGCGGCCTCAGGCCCAAAGATGCATAAAGCATTAACTGCAGCCTCAAGACAAAATATAAGGGTTCAACATTCAGGGATTTAAAATATGTAATTCGGAATCATACTGAAAATACTAAATCATATTGAGTTACATGATACTGGAATACTGAATAAGACTAGACTGAGATATGTATTCTTGAACTGATTATGAAAACTGAAACTTCAACTCTTTATGGAATATTGTGTAATCTATACTAAGACTCAGGGGCATCAAACCCAAGTCTATATTGAATATGCATCGAGCTCATAACGTTCAGAATGAAAGTCATGAACGAGTTATGAAGCTATAGAATAGAAGTTCTACAACTATTCAAGAAACTAGGCTAAACTATATTTATGAGGCAATTAGTAAAGTCGTAAATGAAACATAGTTTAGGGAGAATCATTAACGTTGTTACACCTCCTTTTTTTCTACCCCCGGGAAGGGGTATAATAAAGGGAGTTTTTTCCAATTAAAGAAAAATTAAAATGGTATTTATTTATTTAAAGAATTCAGAGTCGCCACTTGGGAGATTTATGGTGTCCCAAGCCACCAATTCAAATCCCGAATTGAGGAAAAGATTGACTCTGTATTACAGTCCGTGAACCAGAAATCTGGGTAAGGAATTCTGTTAACCCGGGAGAAGGTGTTAGGCATTCCCGAGTTCCGTGGTTCTAGCACGGTCGCTCAACTGTTATATTTGGCTTATTATTTGATTTTAGTACATGTTTTAACCTATTGTTCAATTTTAACTTTATAGCCGCTTTTATTCAATTATATCGTTTTAGGAAGATTGCAACGTCACTTAAAATATATTTCAAACCACGTCACATAAGTGTACCCGCAGTCCATAACACATTTTATCTAATATTGAGATTTGGATTTGGGTCACATAAATGTGCACCCGAGTTTAGGAAGGTAAATTATTAAATAATGCACATAAAGCAACTACGCATTTGCAACTTTGCGAGGGCCACGAAAATTCTATAAATGGCATACCTCGATTTCTAAGGATTAAAATTAATTAAATGAGGGCCATACATTTTAAGATTTTATTTTGCACGGCATGCCTCGAATTATTCCAAAGGGTTTTTATTATTCGAGGTTATTATAATCAGGCTACAAGGAATGCAATATTGGGATGCAATATACACTTAAATTTAATAACTAGTTACTGAGATCATTTCATGTTTGAAATTCGTCGGACTACTTGTGATCCAACACTTCACAAAGAGAAACATCACTAATGAGTTTTCAAATCAAAATGGCAATACAAAACTCAGCAGAAGATTAGGCAACATTGGCACCAAAATTGGATACCTTCCTGTTTGGACACTATTGTTCTTATTGATTTTTTTCATTTTAGATTCTAAATTCCAAAGATTAATAACTATATACAATCTCACTTAAAACCCCAAACAACCCAATTATTAACTACCGTAATTTCCAGTTTTCCCAAAAACTCTTTGAACTTGTATGAACAAAATAAGACAGCAACAAACCCAAACCATAATCTTGGAAAACAGAGAAATAATCAGATTCAAAGATCTAAGCTCCATAAAATGTACTAGAATTTCATGCCATCAAATAATTACACAAGAACTGATTAACGCAATCAATGGATGAACAAACAGTGAAGAGGAGAAAAAGAGAACCTGGATTACTTTCAAATTTTCAAAGAACCTCCTGCCCGTGAAACTCAGGCCGATGAAGCTAAACACGGATAGAACGACCGGAAACCTCAGCGAAACAATCTTGATACCGACCGCACCTCAGCCACGACGAACCCGAAAACATTTAGCAGTTGATTCAGCGATCGAACAACACTTCTACAACTCAAATGTCACTCGAATTTCAGGAAAAAAAAAAGCTTAAGTAGAAGAGTGGACGTTCGGACAGTTATTGGTTTGGTGATTGAGAGTTGAAGGAGATAAAGTTCAGGGTGGTCGTTGGGTGGTTGGAGTGAGGTCTAGCGCGGGGTCTGGTCTTTTGGTTCGCTGGAGAAGTTTCAAAACGGGAGGAGGGGTTTGAAGAAGAAGACGTGAAAGGGGGGGGGGGTCGTTGCTATCTTGCACTGTTGCGGCTGATCCTCTATCTTAGGCGTATAAAAATATGATATTATCTAAGTCTGAATGGGGAATGGATTAGTGCTTTAAGTATGAGAGGGGTAAAGCGGGTCGGGTCGGATCAGGCGGGTTTTGGGCTTGGGTTGTGTGGGAACTATGTAAAAGAATCACACTTGGGCCATTGTATTTGCTCTTTGGGGTGGCCCAATATTAAAACCAGCCTTTTCTTTTGTTTTCTTTGTTTTCTTTAATTAATTAAAATCCTAAATCAATCTATCTTTGTAGAAATTAAAATTCTTTATTTATTTTTAATATTAAAACAACTAATTAACTTAGAATTAAAGAAAAATGCTAATTTAAAAGACTAAAATATGAATATGTAAAAATGATAATTTTTTACGATTTTTCTATGATTTAAAAATGTTAAAAATGCATGAAATGCAAATAAACAAAGAAAATTTCCTAAAATTAATAAATATTATTTTGGTCTATTTTTTAGGAGTTATTTTCATGTAGGGCCAAAATAAAGTGCTCACAGCTGCCCTCTTTGCTCGGAAACCCGAAGGGTTTTTGTGCAAAGATAAAGTAAGCGGATACGAGCGATTTTTTTCCGTTTGGATACTCCGTGGGAAGCATTTTTGAAAGATTTGACCAAACCTTGCTTCCGAGGTTGCCTACATATCCTTGGTTGTAAAAGAATCAGGTTAGTGCAGTTCAGAAGTGAGTGAGATGATGGAGTATGCCGAGGTAAAGAGCCGGTCGAGGTGTCGTTCTGCCGAGGTTCCGGTCCACGGTCCTGTTATGAAATCAAAATAAAAAAGAAATGAAAAAGTCTAGCTAAGCCTATCAACTACGAGTTATAAGATTCCTATCTATAAGTCTTCTGAAGCTTGATCTTCAGTCTTGAGTGGTTCTTCATGCAGACTTTAGATTTGAACCTTGACGCTTGCTAGTTGCAGGTGCTAGTTCATCCTTCTTCATCTTTTCGGATTAAGACCAGGCATGCAGTGCTTGTGACCTTGGCCATGTCTTGAACATCCCACATCTTTCATCAACTTCTGCATTTGGATTTTTTTTCTTTATTGCGACTAAATTCTGTTGATCACCTCGGACTGTTGACTCGCATTCTCCAGGTGAAGCTCCTTTTTTGCCGATTTGAATTGTAATCTGAGATACTTTCCCTTTCTCCAAGTGGACGCCTGATTGCTGAACTCGAATTATACTTTGAGATGCTGCCCCTTTCTCCAGGTGGACGCCTGACTGCTGAATTTAAATGTATTCCCGTGCTCTCCAGGTAGGTGCCTGACTACTGAATTTGAATGTATTCCCGTGCTCACCAGGTGGGCCCCTGATTGCTGAACTTGAAATGTATTCCCCTGCTCTCCAGGTGGACGCCTGACTGCTAAACTTGAATTGTATTCCCATGCTCTCCAAGTGGACACCTGACTGCTGAACTTGAATTGTATTCATTTGCTCTCCAGGTGGGCGCCTGATTGCTGAGCTTGAATTGTATTCCCGTTCTCTACAGGTGGGCGCCTGACTGCTGAAGTCGAACTGCTTCTCCCTGTTCTCCAAATGGGTACATGATTTCAACAAAATAGACAAAACAAAGAAAATTTTCTACCCCGATTTGGTAGCTGGGCACATATGTGAGTGTTAAACTAAATCATCTTACCAAATATTCTAAGAATTTGAAAGCTAGGTCCCATTATCCAGGGGGGTCCTGACAACTCTTAGTTAAATGATAGTTTTAAAAGCTGAATTATGTTTTTTAAAGGTATGACTTTCACTAAATCTAGTTATCTAAGAAGGTCTTAAAACTACTTCTCATTATCCAGTAGGGTCCTGAAAATCAAAAGTCAAGTTTTATCTTAAGAGTGACAATTCTTTACGGCTGAATTATACTATCCTACAACAGAACTTACGCTAAATTTTGCTACCCAATGGAAATTTTAAAGCTACGTCCCATTATTCAGGAGGGTCCTGACAACTTTTAATTAAATGAAAACTTTTAATATAAGTTATATCTCCTAAATGTATTATTTCCGCTACATCTTGTTATCTAACAGCAATCTTAAAGCTAGGTCCCATTATTCAAGAGGGTCCTGAAAACTCCTAATTGAATTCTATCTCCAATATACGAACTTTAAAACCATCTTATATTCCTTGGGGTACATTTATACTAGATTTTACTACTCATGACTATTTTAAATTATAAACTAGGTCCCATTTTTCATGAGGGTCCTAAAAATTTACGGTCAAACCTGTTTGGTGCCTCCCTTTCCTTACGGAGGGTTTCTCCGAAACAAACTAAATTTTCTGCCCTAGTTTGCACTATGAAGATTTGTGAGTTGTTAGCAATATTTTAAACCACTTATACTACTGATGCAATGATGAGAGTAAACTAAAGACTAGATTAGGATGTGCGTCTCCTACGAGTAAAACCAAGAAACTTTGACTAGCAAATGTGTTTGCTAAAATAAAATCTGAATGAACAAAATTAGGAAGTGCGTCTCCTAGGGGTGAATTTAACTGACCACGACTAGGAAGTGCGTCTCCTAGGGGTGAAAACTTCAGTGACTAAAACTAGGAAGTGCGTCTCCTATGAATGAACTCTCAATTTAGGAAGTACGTCTCCTAAAAGAATAACTTGAAAGACCTTGATTAGGAAGTGCGTCTCCTACAGGTAAAACTTCAATGAAACAGACTAGGAAGTTCATCTCCTAAGGCCGAACTTAAATGATCAAACTAGGAAGTGCGTCTCCTAGGGGTGAAATCTCAATTTAGGAAGTGCGTCTCCTACAGGTGTATCATGAAAGACCCAGACTAAGAAGTGCGTCTCCTAGGGGTGAAACTTTAATGATTTAAACTAGGAAGTGCGTCTCCTATGAATGAACTCTCAAATTAGGAAGTGCATCTCCTATGGTGAAACTTCAATGACTCAAACTAGGAAGTGCGTCTCCTATGAATGAACTGTTAATTTAGGAAGTGCGTCTCCTATGGGTGAAACTTCAATGACTCAAACTAGGAAGTGCTTCTCATATGAATGAACTCTCAATTTAGGAAGTGCGTCTCCTACAGGTGAAAATCAACTTAGGAAGTGCGTCTCCTAGGGGTGAAACTTCAATGACTCAAACTAGGAAGTGTGTCTTATGAATGAACTCTCAATTTATGAAGTGCGTCTCCTACAACAAAATATAACTTGAAAACCCCGATTAGGAAGTGTTTCTCCTAGGGGTGTTGTGTGATCTTCTCAATAGCCTTTGCGCAAGCAAAATTGGGGCATTACACCTAAATATTTCAAGCTTCCCAGCATTGATATGAACATAGCCTCCATCCCTATTTTAGACAAAGAAAACTGGTGAGTTTAAACATGGTGGTTTGTTTGTGGGCTTGACTTTGCGGCGATTGCTACTTCACTTTCCATGATAACTTTGGTTTCACCTTGAAAGACGTTGCTTGCTTATTGACTAACCAATTTCTTTGCCACCCTTATCACAAAAAATACCTCTTCTCCGTTCAAATCCAATACCCTCTACCTGTTGTATTGCTCATGAACTGACATTTACCAAACCTTTTTGTTTCAAATGAATCCCCAAGCACGTAATTTGCCACCCACTCAGTGTGTATACTATTCTTTCTTGACTTAAACTGCTGGCATTGGCCTTGAGGTCTATTATTCCTTCACTTGCCATGATAACTTTGATTTTCGCTTGGAAGACCTTGCTTGTCATTGGTTAACCACTTTCTCTATCAACCTCCTCACAGAGAATACCTTTGATCCATTTACCCAACATCCTCTATCTGTTGCATTGTTCATGAATTGATATATACCAAACCTTTGTATTTTACATGAATCCCAAAGCATGTTGATTGTTACCAACTTAGTGCCACATTATTCTTTTCTGACTTATGCCACTTTGATATGCTAGCCAGATCCCGTTTTGTGCAATTGGAAAGCTGGTGGCAAATTTTGAAGTCATTTCTCATTTGTTCTAACCAAATAGACTCAGGAAGAGGAAGTAAACAAGACAGAAGGAACAGAGTAAAAGACAATGGAAAGAGATGATTCCTAACAAGAATACTACAAAGTAGAGACCTATCGGATGTGGATACCAACTCTAATGACCATGACATGCACCTGCGGCCAATTATGTTAAGCAAATCTAATGTTCAGCTCTTGTCGTACCTTTTTACAGTGAAACTGGGCTTCAGTGCTTCGCTTATCCAATCTAATTCACAATCCTTATTCGACTTGTAGTGCCCGAAGGGTTTTCACCATCAAGCCTCTCTTATTTTGGTCTTTCTCTCAACTTACAGTCACCTTATTGTGCACGTGAAGATTTCACCAATAAGACTCTCTCATTTTTTATTTCTCTCAGCTTTCATCGCCTTGCGGTACCCGTGAGGGCTTTCATCAATAAGACTATCTCATTTTTTATTTCACTTGTTTGGACCGGAGTGTTGCCCCTGATATGATTCACCTCTACTTGCTCGCCTTGGCATCTCTCAAAGACTGATCGGAAGTTCTTTATTTGGACTGTAATGTGGGCTTTTGGATGGGGTTAGAAAGAAAGGGTATCAAAAGGCTCAAAAAAACAAGTCTAATGGGTTCAAAATTACAACTTTCGGAATTGAATCTCTTGCACAACCACATCTTCTTCCCCAGTTTCTTTTCTTGGGGACTTTTGAAATTTTATTTTGATGGGACCAAATCGTAAGCTGCCTACGTTTCCTTAAAGAAATTAGGTCGAACTTAGTTCATAACATAGGAATTGCTTTGTTTTTTGGTATTTTCCTCTCTCTTTTTTTCTCTTTTTTCTTTTTTTTACTCTTTTCACAATTTTCTTTCTCTTTTTTTATTTTTTCTTTTTCTTTTTTTTGTATCTATATTTCTAAACTCAGCTTCTGGTTCCAAAAGAGGGATATGAAAGAAAATAAATAAGGCTCAAAGGGGTAACAAAGGATAAAGTGTTTAGATAACAAAATAAAATGTCTTCCTCATTCCAATCTCCAAAACATGCCAAGTACAAACACCACAATTAAACAAACCAAGGAAAACATTTGTAACATCTTTTGATTGTACCAGAATTGATAACCACATCCACACATTCGCCTTCTACATCTGTTGAATACAAAGCGCTATTGGAAAACAATCTCACTCTCCTTACCACGAACGACCCCTGTCAATTTGGCAAACTTGCCTTTAGCTTCAACCTGATGCGGCATGATCCATTTCAATAGGGTTTCTTTATGTTCTATCTGCCCCAGTTTCACGCAATTCGGGCTTGAAGTGATCTCAAAATGCCTTCACTTATTTCCGTCAAATATCCCTACATCTTCAACACTGTTTCATTACTTCATGACTAAACTGACTTTTAAAACTACGCTGAGAATTATGCGTGCATGTCATGTCACTAGAACCAGCATGAAAAGAAATGTAAAGGAGAAGAGAAATAAACAAAAATGACTAGAAATGTCAGAAAACACAGAATTGCATTAGACAGACGGTAAAAGGGTTTAAAAAACAAAAAAAGCAACATAAACTGGGGTACAACCCTAAAACAAACCTAGATAATACTAAATGAGATACTACGACTAAAGAAACTAGACAAAATAAAAGAATAGAAGAGTTTAAGTCACAAAACAATATCCGGATTACAACCCGGAAATGACCCGGACAACAGAAATGACAACAAACTAAGCAACCAAAGCTCCTCTCCGACTGACCAAGCAATGGAGCGTCTTTCCAATTACAAAGCACGGTATCTTAGCCACTAAATTCTACTTCAACAATACTAGGAACTTCACAAGTCTTCATCCATTGTTCTTAACAAATTGCTTTTGGGTTCCCTTTGCCTGCTCGTTCTTAAGATAAACCTCTGATAGCGCTGAAATCTTAGTAGCACGTGGGCCTCCGAGGCTCCCAGAAGAATTCTCACATTCCTTTTCAAAATAAATCATACCCACCATGTGTGTCTCATTATGCACAGGCGATAGACTTTGGCTGGTGTCTGCTGTATCTGGATTTTGCACGATAATGTCGCCTGCATCAATAAGCATTTTAATCGCATTCTTCAGATTCCAACACTTCTCTATGTCATGCCCCGGGGCATCTGAGCAATATGCGCATCTTTGAGAAAAATCAAACTTCTTTGGAAGAGGGTTTGGCATTTTTATCTGGGTCGGCTTCAACATGTCCAACTTCCTTAGCCTCTGGTACAGACTGGCATATGATTCTCCCAATAGAGTGAAGCTTTTTTTCTTCCGTAACCTCTCCTTCTTAAAGGCTTAATTGGGCCGAAAACCCGATCCAGGGGGTTTTCGATAGGCTCGTGGGGGTAAATAGGCACTTTGTGGAGCTGGGTATTGAGAAAATGATGTACGACTTTGGGATTTCTGTGGAGAGAAGTAGCATTTGGGAGGGTCATCTGGTGCACAATGATATCCACGGGGACGATGACGAGGCTGGACGTGTTAATCGGGAAAGCCCATCGGATCATCTTTTTTGTTTCTCTTTCTTCCAACCAAGCTTAGTGGGATGTTCTGAATGTCTTTCGAACAACTCATAATTTTACCTGACTTGATTCCCTCTTCTACTAGCTCCCCCATTTTATCATATCAGTCAAGAAACTCCGAATCTTTATAGTTGATACTGGACTAGGCTAGTTCTTGACTGCCTCATTCTTCTTAGGATCAACCTGAATACCCTCCATTGATACAACATGACACAGAAATGCAACTGAACTCAACCAGAACTCACACTTCGAGAACTTAGCATATAACTGACTATCCCTCAAGGTTTGAAGAACCACTCCAAGATGTTGCTTGTTCTCCTCCCGGCTGCGGGAATAGATCAGAATATCATCAATAAAGACTATCACGAACGAATCCAAATAAAGCCTGAACACTCGGTTCAACAAATCCATAAAAGTTGCCGGGGCATTTGTCAACCCGAATGACATCACCAAGAACTCATAATGCCTGTACCAAGTGCGGAAAGCTATCTTAGGGACATCGGATGCCCTAATCCTCAACCGATGGTATCCAGATCTCAAGTAAATCTTTGAAAACACCTTAGCACCTTGAAGTTGATCGAACAAATCATCAATCCTCGGCAACGGATACATATTCTTGATCGTAACCTTGTTCAATTGTTGGTAATCAATACTCATTCTCATCGACCCATCTTTCTTCTTAACAAACAACACTGGCGCTCCCCAAGGCAAAACACTGGGTCTAACGAAACCCTTCTCAAGCAAGTCTTGCAACTGCTCTTTCAAATCTTTTAACTTAGTTGGGGCCATACGATACGGCGGGATAGAAATGGGCTGAGTGCCCGGAGCCAAATCAATGCAAAAAATAATATCATTGTCGGGTGGCATGCCCGGTAGGTCCGAAGGGAATACCTCAGGAAACTCACGAACAACGGGCACAGAATCAATAGAGGGAACCTCAGCATTAGAATCATGAACATATGCCAAATAGGCCAAGCACCCCTTCTCGACCATACGCCGAGCCTTCATATAAGAGATAACATTACGGGTATAATGACCAGGAGTCCCTCTCCACTCTAAATGGGGTAAACCCGGCAAGGCTAAGGTAACAGTCTTGGCATGAAAGTCCAAGATAATGTTGTAAGGTGATAACCAGTCTATCCCCAATATGACATTGAAATCAACCATGTCCAGAAGCAATAAATCTACACGAGTCTCAAGACCCCCAATCACGACTATACAAGAGCGATGGACTCGATCTACCATAATAGAATCACCCACCGGTGTAGACACATAAACAGGAGCACTCAATGAATCACTAGGCCTGACCAGATACGGTGCAAAATAAGATGACACATACGAGTATATAGACCCTGGATCAAATAACTTGCACCTCCTCTTATTGTTCATTATAAGAATCATCTTGCTCAAAGCCACTATCTTCTTGCACATAATTCTCCAATCGATTTTGCACTTGTGGACCCTTGGCCCTTCTCTTATTTACCATTATCTTAACCCCTTCTATGGCATTGACTTGCTTAGGATTTTGCATTTGATGGAGTTGAGCCTTTGCTTGTTGATTCATTATAGTTATTAATTCGGCAATGTTTTTACCATGATCATGCAACTCTTTATGAAGGTGGATCATGTTCGGATCACCTTGTGGAACATTAGTTGGGGATTGCCACGCCGATGATTTTTCCTCCATTTCATCAAAAATCTCACAAGCCTCTGCATAAGGCATAATCATAAACTTTTTACCGGCAAATTGATTCACTACACATTGGTTGGTCATGTTAATCCCACGGTAGAAGGTTTGTTGAATCATGTTTTCTGCCATATCATTGTTGGGACATACCTTAACCATTATTCTATACCGTTCTCATATCTCGTGTAGTGGTTCATTGGGCTCTTTCTTGAATGTGACAATCTCATCTTGAAGTGTAGCCACATGTCCGAGAGAGAAAAACTTGAAAATAAATATTTTTACCAACTCATCCCAAGTACGAATGAAATGGTTTGGTAATCGTTCAACCAATCTAAAGCTTTCCCCATAGAAAGAAGGGAAAATTCCTTAGCATCAATACAGCCTCAGAGACATTTGTTTGTTTGCTCCCCCAACAAGTATCCGCAAACCCCTTCAAATATTTATACTCATTTTGACATGGAGCACCGGTGAAGAAACCTCGTTGCTCAAGCAAAATAAGCATCACATTGGTGATTTTAAAGTTTCCCGCCCTAATATGGGGAAGGAATATTGCCCTAGCATACTCTTTACTGGATAACACCCGATGTGGAGTCGCTCGTGGTGGAGGTGGGGGTGGATCGGGAACATTGTCATGAGGCACACATCCTTTTCTATTGGCTTGCGGTTCGGGCTGAACCTCATAACTTGCTCATCCTTGACACCCACGTCCCCCAAAAGCATATTTTTTAGTTCATTTTTTGCCGCCATGACTTTACGTAAAATTATTTCACACAAGTTAGTAACACAGAAGGAAAAGAAGATATTCCAAAAACAAACCCAATTATATAGCTAACACCATTTTAACTCCTCAACTCTGATGTTACCCACTTAATACCTCTCGGTGAGAGAGGGATTTTGCATAATTTGTATTTCTCAAGTTCAAATGGGTATCAACCAAAACAATTGATAAAAGATCAAGTCAAGTTCTTACTATCTCTAATTTGAACTCTTTAATTAGGTTAATCAATCTCTCAATTAACCTAATTTTTTGGTTAACTAAGTTATCCGAGACTAGGTCCCTATATCTTGAGTAGAGATTAAGTCAAATAGGCATGCAAAGATTAAGCTGTGAGAATGATAATAATCTCATAAATGTTCAACTTTTTTTTCATCCTCATGAGTTTGTGGTATAGATTCCTTGTGTCAAATACGGTTAAGAGCGTAATGCAACTCCGTCTATCTTGAAACCCATATCACATTCAGGGTGCTAGAATATTCTCATTTTGAGTTAAACCAATTTTCCCTACATTCCAAGAGGCGACTGGTGTCACATTCTTGGCTATTTGTCTTTGAGGCTTACTATTTCCAAACAAGGCACATATGGAACGAAGCAATTGTTGTTATCCTTTTCATGACGCATATCCTTCCAAGAATAACTGACGCTAATGTCTTTATCCTTCCGATTATGCCTCACATACGGTGACATGTCTAAAATGACTCACTTCTGTTACACCTCGAGATCATGTACATGGTTCTCACATTATCAATGCCTACTAGGAAACTCTATGAATCGTTTGTTAAACCAATGATGTCACCGCACCGAATCATCATTTCAGCGCACCAATGTTTGCAACTATTAATTCAAAAAAGTTGAAGCATGAACTAAGCTAAATAATCAACATTCAGTCATAATCAACCATTAAGTTGGATACCCATGAGCTTTACACACTAGGGTTGGGCCACAACACTAGTAAAATCTAGCTACTCATAATGAAAATTACAAAAAATAAAGAAGAAAAGCTAATTAAACTCATAATGGAAGATTAAAATGATAAAATCTAATGTTAAAACACCAAAATAATATAAAACTTCCTAAAGTATTAAAGAAAAATGGCTACAACAGCTTTTGATGTTCAAACTTGACCTAATTTTGTGGAACTCGTCTATGTAAACAAGGCCAAAAACCATAGACAAAAATGCCCCTTAGGACATTCTACGGCCACACAATTCCATGTGCGTTCCACAATTTCTTCAGTTGCAAGAAGGTGAGTTCTGTGGCCGTACAATTCTGGACTGCGGCTGCGAGGCAATCTTCTACGGTCGCACATTTATAGACTGCGCCGCACAATTCTTGTACAATCTGCTCTTCAAAAAGGCTCTTGGACTAGGTCTTTTTTCATACTCTCTGATCTTTGACTCATAGCCCAGTTCTACGGCCGCACAATTCATGTGCGGTCCGCATATTGCTAAAAGTTCTTTTAGATTTTTTTTCTTGGTTTGTGGCCGTATTGGAATTCTGTGGCCCCAATCTCTTCTAGAGTCGCAAAATTCCTTTTGCGGACTGCACATTTGTGCTTCTACGCCATTTATTGCCTTGTGCTTTGGAATACTCCTCTTTGAGTGAGATTTCATCATGGGAGACCAAGCTTCCAACATTCCTACAATTTGCACAATTTCATTAGTTTCAAGAACACAATTCAATATTTTTGCACTAAAATAAAAGATAAAAAGGTGCTAATAAGCAATCATAATCCCCACTTATCACATACTTCCTTCATCAGATGACTATTTAAATTGGTTGCATTTTCAATGATAATAGTCTTTGGGATACCAATATGACATATGATATTGGGATGAACGAAGTCTACTACTACGTTCTTGGTGACTTCTTTAAAAGTAACAACCTCCACTCACTTGGTGAAGTAATTAATGGCGACTAGAATGAGTAATGCCCATTTGAAGCCTTTGGCTCGATTGGCCAAATAACATCGTTCTCCAAGCAGTGAAAGGCCAAGGAGAGGACGTAAGATGCAACTCAGATGGAGGAAAGTGAATCAGGTCAAAATGAATCTGGCATTGGTGACACTTGCAAACAAATCTAAAGCGATCTCTCTCCAAAGTAAGCCAATAATACCCTGCCCGTAGAATCTTCTTCGCCAAAACGTATCCATTCATGTGAGGCCCACATACCCCCCAAATGCACTTCACTCATGATCTGTTCAACTTTTGTGGCATCTATGCATCTCAACAGGTTTAAGTCAGGGGTCCTTTTGTATAGGATTTTCCCATTCAGGAAGAAACCACTGGCGAGCCGTCTTATAGTTCTTTTTTTTTATCTCCCTTAGCAGGCTCTAGGTATTCCCTTGTTTTAAGGAATCATTTTATGTAATACCATGGTTCACCATCTGGTTTTGTCTCAATAATATTGCAGTAACCATGTTGATTCCGAACTTGGATTTCCAGTGGATCAATATGAGTGTTGCCTGGATAAGGGAGTGTAGACGCGTGACTTTTGACCCTCCCCGAGATTTTTTATATTTTAGCGTAAAATATTTAGTTTAGGCCTAATATAGCTATCTCAGCTAATTTTTATTCTTTTACTTTATTTTTACCTTGAAATAAAAAATTACAAAAATATAGTTTTATTAATGTTTTATAGTCATTTTAAACTTGAAAATACAAAAAATAGTACTTTATATTTTATCTTTATATAAAAAACGGAAATTACAAAAAATAATCTTATTAATATTTTGTAGTCATTTTTTAAAAAAAAATATAAAAATAGTACTTTATATTTTTATCTTTATAAAAAAGCGAAAATTACAAAAAAAATATAGTTTCATTAATATTTTGTAGTTACTTTAATCTTGAAAAAATAAAAAAAATAGTTTTGTTTTAATTTCTAGTCTTATAGTTATTTTGCCTACGTAGGATTAATTAAATAACATCGTATTCTCATTCTCAGTTCCGGGCAAAGAATAATATTCGGGTTCAAACTACCCGGTTTTAGGCTTAATTTTCGGACCTAGCCCATAAAAATCGGAATCCACCACACATGGGGAACACGGACAAAACACACCCATAACCCATGTGAGACCCATCACTCTACCCATAACCCATGTGACCCCCTCTAATTTTGGTCTTTACATTTTAAACAAAATACAAACACACACATGCACACATGCAGACATGACACAAAAAACATTTTTATAGGAAAAACACAATTTGAAAGGACTGTTGAGTGAGCTGGAGAATGATTATAAAAAGGAGAAGAGATATACAACACAAAGGGGGAAATCAAAAAACGGAAGAGAAGAAAGAGAGAAAACGAGACAAAGAGAAGAGACAAAAACAATACATACAACACATGCACACACGGCACTCACGGACACAAGGGGATTGGAAAAACAGAAAAAGGAAAAAACACATGCACACACTATAGGATAGACTACTGTTAAAGCATTTTAAAAAAAAGAAAGAAGGACAAAAAAAAGACATACAATACATATACACAAAGGAAAAGAAAGATAGAGGGACGGTTGCTGCTTCTTCTCCAAAAAAAAAAAAACGATACAGATATAGAAGGAGACCTACTGTGCAGTCATCTCCTTCCTGGACACAAACACAAAAAAACCTAACCCTTCCCCATCCGTCGACACGCCGGAAAACGACCAGCCTCACGCCAAACATCCACCATCGCGTTCCAGTCGACCACTTCACTGTCCAGCTCCACGCCCAGCAGCCCTCATAGCAGCGTGAACCAGTAGCAGCCGCTGAACCTTGACGAACCAGCAGCAACGCCGCCAGCTGCTGCCTCATCTTCGTCGCTGCTGCTTCACCCATCAGCTTCCATGAACGACTATCTCGACGACTGTAACGAATCGAATAACAACCAAACCAACTAGCTATATTGATTCGCTGAAGGAACTTACAAATACTGAAAATTACAATGAAACAATAAAGGATAATTGAGAGATAGCAGAGAGAGATGAGAGGACAGAAATACACCATAGAAGAAGGGATGAGAAGCTTAGACACAGAGCAAGGAGATGAGAGGAGCAGACATTTTCTTCTTCAAGAATAGGCATGCCCTGTATTCCGCCTGGATCCCAAATATAATGCAGGTGTTTAGTCATTGGGCCTTTTCTCCATTTAACTCCAGGCCCAATACTACCAACTATAATACTAACTGGATCAACTTCGTTGCACACTTCTGGCCCATAATCTACTTAGTCATGCCGGTTCACAACAATACTTCTGCCCACAAAAAGAACCTTGTCCTCAAGGTTCAAGTCGGGAAGGCAACTTCGAGAGCTAAACCCATGGCTGAGATAGGCAAAAACCATTAGGAATAGTATCATAGTTTGGTTGGAAGCTTGGGGCAGTGTTGAATTGGTTTCATCATTATCACGGAGCTTCTGTAGAAAAACCAATTTGTTCCAAATAACATGGCAATAACATGTAGTAGTTTGAGATGTGTTCAAAAACACAAAGCACCTAATGATGTCATTAAAGCTTTCATATGGCATGGTTCTGATCTTAGAAGCAATATTGGCCGTCCGATAAACTTTCTCAACAACATGAGGGGAATTTGTTGTACTTTCCAACAACTCATAGATATGACCAACAATAGCTATAATGCCACTTTCGATCCATTCTCTTTCAGCATCAATTCCTGATGAAAGGACAAGAACAAGTGGGCTATCTTGCACCAATATAAATGCTGGCCAATTGAAAACCTTCTTGGTCTTAGTAGAGGCATCTCCCTCTCTATAAAATAAAATATTAGTATGATACGCCACAATGTAAGTAATAGTCTCAGATAATTGGATGCCAAGAATTCCCTCAAGAGTACTACTACGATCAAAAGGATCTCCAAAAGCATGTGAAATATATGACAGAGAACACTTCTTAACATGCTCCGACTCGTCGAAGCTAGAATTATCCACCATGAAGTATAGATGAACAGTTTTAGCAGTTTTCGCTTTGCCAAATTTCTCCATTGCTATTGCTATCAACCAACCAGGTTCTATTTGATTTACATTTGAATTTTATCATCATTATCAATTGAGTTCAATGAGATCCTGCCCTACAACCATACACTTGTTCAAGAGGATAACATATACTAATGCATGCCCTAGGTCATGATGTAACCTATGACGTGCAACCAACTCTATCATTTTAATGACACCATAAAATGTGTAAGGAACAAGGTGCACAGCGTGAAGATTCACCTTATAGCCACTCCTTGATTTTAATACTTTCTGCTTGTGTAATATGGCAGCAAATGCAATTGTTGCAGGTTGTGTTTTACTACTAAATTTTGCAGCAAGAAGACAAGCAAATATATTGGAATCATCTACGCCAATTATGACAAGCCCGTTAGAGTTGAGGTTCTTTGTTATTGCAATAGAATGAGAGACTTGGGCCATGAAATCCAATAGTAAGGCCAAGAATTGTGGTTTTGAAAGTGGTCGTGGTGGCCTAGGTGGAACCGTTTGTACATCCATTATGCAACTGGACATTTCATTAGACAACTTGCCACCTACCATAGTACCATTGAGGCTAACTACATCGGAATACAGTGCAGTAGGGAAGCAGTGCGATATATCGAAATGTATATCTAAGCTTTCGAACATAATTGATGGAAGAACAGACTCACCAGGATCAAATGGAAACTCTAATCCGAATTGATCAAGGAAAAATTGATGCAAAGTTATAAGAGGTGTACCATGACCGAGTGCACTGCATGAGTCGAATGTACTTGTCTTTAGAAATAGGTCACAAATGCAAGCGGAAAGAGTACAAGGCAACTCCTCCCAGCATTGAGCAAGCTCATGTCCACGTTGAGGGTAGGCTTTTTCGGATTGTCCAGCCAATGATTGATTCCAACGGTCATCAACTATGAAATGGCAATTACGGACTACAGTTAGAAGCTGTCCAACAATATCAGTAGCCTCTTTGTCTAACGAGTATCCTCGGGTAATGGTTCCATCAAACAACTTCCCTCCTGCCCAAAGTTCCAGCACAAGGTGCCTAGAAAACATGTCCTCATAAGATGATGGTCCAGTATGATGTTCAAGGTTGCCACATCGTACTAGTAAACCAATTGCATCACATGAATAGCTGATATTAGAAATTCCCACAACCTCGATAATCTGCCATACTAGCCACTCCAAATGCAGTACTATGCAAATCAAAACTACAAGCTGAAAATCATGTAGTGGTAGTTGCTTAATAATTAATGCAAATTCATCAACCCAAGCTGGACATTCAGACTCAAGAAGGAAAATTTTAGCCGGGACAGGGTACTTAGTATCGGGAACCTCATTAGCCATCGTGAACTTCTTAGCATGTTGCAGTACATTTGCACAATCAGGAAAAAGTATCAGCCATGATTCCTCATGTGAAATGTGAGTTAAAGCTGCAGATTCAACATATAACAACACATATGAAGCAGCCTTGAAATGTTGCCCGGTGTCGATCCAAGTGTCCACATGACTATAAAATGGAATAGTCCCAATAGTTGATCCAGACACGTAGTCGATAGATGCACAAGCCCTCTTTTTAGGGCCATAACAAGTATCAAGCATATGACAATCGTTCAAATTGACACTAACAGGCACAACAAGTATTCGACCAATAGGAAACTTATCACCTGAGATCAAGCTAGAGAAAGGATCCAAAATCATAGTTGCAGTGTGATAGAGCTGTGCGGCGGTATCTCGTTGAGGACCTATAGCAAACACCCGATCTGCAGAGTTGCTGGAATTTTCCTCCATCTTAGTGTAGTCTGGGTGGTCTTCCTTTGATTTTTTATCGTTTGAATTAGAGTTTGTCGTCATTGCATCCAAAAGCTCCTCGGATTCTATAGACAAAATCTCAAATTGTTCTATCTCTTTAGGCACGAAATAGTCTCGGCCAACAAGAGGAACTAATTGAGCTTCATCCTTTGAAAATTGAGAATTCATATCAGGTTCATTACTTAGGGGAATTTCATCAAACACCACATCTACAACAGTCACATTCTTGTCTCCATCAACTAAACGAGCTTTGGGTTCATGAGTTTCGGGGATTTGAAGAAGGGTAGACTCAGAGGTCACCGGTGGAACCAATGTAGCACAATTAAGGTAGTCAACACAAGCTTGTAAAGTAACTGCCATTCTGGACGAATCAGTAAAGGCCTGTTTCTGAAAATGCAGAAGAAACTTCTCCTTGAAATGGTTCCAATCATAAAAGTGGTTGTTGAAAAATAACCAATCGAACCACGCTAGGGCATCACCCTCAAGATAGAAGGAAGGAAGAGGCAGCCAGTCCTTCTTGGAGAAGCCAAGGTATGTGAAGTAAAACTCGGCCCGAAAAATCCAGCTATCCGGATTTCCGTTGCCACTGAATCTAGGTAGAAACATCGTCGATGTTAGAGTCCGATGGATGAAAGCACCAATGTAACGAATCGAATAACAACCAAACCAACTAGCTATATTGATTCACTGAAGGAACTTACAAATACTAGAAATTACAATGAAATAGTAAAGGATAATTGAGAGATAGCAGAGAGAGATGAGAGGACAAAAACACACCATAGAAGAAGGGATGAGAAGCTTAGACACAGAGCAAGGAGATGAGAGGAGCAGACATTTTCTTCTTCAAGAATAGGCATGCCCTGTATTCCGCCTGGATCCCAAATATAATGCAGGTGTTTAGTCATTGGGCCTTTTCTCCATTTAACTCCAGGCCCAATACTACCAACTATACTACTAACTGGATCAGCTTTGTTGCACACTTCTGGCCCATAATCTACGTAGTCATGCCGGTTCACAACAACGACCATCCAGAAACCAGCCCTCTCCAACGTGAAACCAGTCCAAGGAGCCACTAAAAGTTCTAGTTTTACCACCAAAACCAGCCCTTCTTTTCTGTCGGAAAATAGCCTGAACAGTCCTCAAATTGTCACGAAAAATAAGTAAAAATGGATCTTTCAATTGAAGTTAAAAAGATGCTTCGATAGTCGAGTTGTCGGCGAGGTTCAGGTGACATTTTGTTTCCGGCGAAGCGTCGAGGTCATCGGAGGTTGTTGTCCTAGGAGTTTCAGTCGTACGTCGAGGTTCTCGGTGTCGTTTCCGATTGTGGTTTTGGTCTGATCAACAGTAACTCATTCCATTTCGGTGAAGGTTCCATGTAAGATTCATTTCTTTCATTTTTGTTTTATTCTGTCACAATGTTAATGACCATGTATGTGTTCCATGTGAAACCTGTGTGAAGGAGTTGGTTTTCTCTGATTATTTGTTCTCATTTGGTTGTAAAATTTCACGGTTAGTTTAAGTAGCCAACTTCTACTCATGTGATTAGAGATGTATATGTTTACTGCATTAAAAAAAAAAATTTAAGTTAGTAACTTCACACGGATAGGTGTTTTAAATTTAGATAATACATGAGAGTAAAATAGTCCTTTAAAGTTAATATGGTAATTTCGGCAAAAACTCGAGAGTAAAGGTTCAAGTTGATAAATTCGTTCATTGTAAATTATTGAACACACTTGTACAAACATAGAGTAGCCTCAATAAGCATTTAGTATAGTTAAAATTGCGGATCCGTTTGGTTTAATGAATTAGCCTATTTACGAGGTTTTCGGGCCTTAGCACCCCATTGAATGGCCCAGGTCCAGTCAGATTCATGTGTTCGTATGGACCTGGGCCAAGGCCTATGACTAACTATCCTTTTGTACAAGTTCGAGTGCAATTTTCCGTTTGCGATTATTTTAGTCTAATAACTAATAAGTTAGGGCATTTTCAAGCATGTTAATTAATTAGGACTTTTCTTTATTTCTAGAGACAAAAAATAAATAGCAAATCATAGTTGCTTTTAGGTTGGCCTTTTAAATAATAAATGAGATGAGCCTTGCTAGGCAAAAATATATAAATTACGGGGCCCTCGTTAAATGTATATATTAAAATACTTAGATTCGTGACGGGCTGTTTAGCGAACTTCACGGCCTTCTCCAAAATAATAATGCGTTAGTCTCTTTAGGCGCGTGTTTAATAATTCTACCGTCTTAAACTCGGGTGCACATTTATGTGACCCAAATCCAAATCTCAACGAAGTCGAAATGTATCGATAATCACGGGTACATTGATTGTGACGTGGTTCGAGATGCATTTCCATGACGTTGTAATTCTTTTAAAAAATAATGAATGAGACGAGCCTCGACAAACAAAAATACCTAAACTGTGGGGCCCTCTATACGCGTTTTTACTTAAACTTTGGGATGGACCGTTTAGCAAAATTTCACGGCCTTACCCAAAATAATGGTACGCTAGTCGCTCTAGGTGCGCCTTTAATAAATTACTTTATTAAATTTGGGTGCACATTTATGTGACCCAAATCCAAATCTCAACGGAGTCGAAATGTGTCGATAACCACGGGTGCATTGATGTGACGTGGTTCGTGATACACTTTCACAACATTGCAATTCTCTGTTAAAATAATAATAATAATATTAAAAGCGGTTAAAAGTTAAAATTTGCACATAAGTTAAAGCATGTTATAAATCAGATAAATAAGCCAAATACGACAGTTGAGCGACCGTGCTAGAACCACGGAACTCGAGAATGCCTAATACCTTCTCCCGGGTTAACAGAATTCCTTATCCGGATTTTTGGTTCGCCGACTGTTAAATAGAGTCAAACCTTTCCTCGATTCGGGATTCAACCGGTGACTTGGGACACCATAAATCTCCCAAGTGGCGACTCTGAATCTCTTAATAAACGAATCTCGTTTCGATTGTTCTTTAATTGGAAAAAACTCCCTTTACTACGCCCTTCGCGGGGTGCGGTAGCGCCAAAAGGAGGTGTGACAGGGAGCATCGAGGCTAAAGTAGCCAAGGCATCGGCTAGCTCGTTGTGAAACTTGGGAATGTACCTGAACTCGATGGAATTGAATCTTTTGCTTAGGTGTTTCACACATTGTCAGTATAGAATAAGCTTGATGTCTCGATTCTTCCATTCTCTTTGGGGCTTACCAGATAAGCAAGTTAAAATTTACATAACCAATAGTACATGCACATCCAAATTGAGAGTCATTCTCAAACCCATGATACAAACTTTGTATTATGTCGTATTACTGGTATAGAAGAACCGAAGTTGGGCCGTCACAGCGTAGTGTTGTCCAATGGGAGAGGTGAGGATTGCCCCGATCCCAACTGCTTTGATATATATTGAAAGTCCCACCAAAATGCATTTCCATACATGGTTGTCATCTATAACTACTTCCTCTATTGAGTTGACCCCTTCATCTGGGAAATATGTGCTTAGTGGCTTGTAATCATCATCAACTGGATTCTCTGCAAAATGAACTTTCAAAGCATGTGTTTTTTTGCGGTGTGAGTGACATAGATAATGTCGAACTCTGTGAGCAGGATTTGCCATTTGTGAGCCTGTCAAAGGGCATTGGCTTTGGAATATGTACCTCAAAGGATTCATTCTGGATACGAGGTAAGTAATGTAGGCCAAAAGATAATGCCTCGACCGACCGAAGTCAAGGCACAACATGTCCTTTCTAAAAGGGTGTACTTAACCTCATAACTGGTGAACTTCTTGCTCAAATAATAGATTGCATGTCACATCATGTTTCCCTAAAACGCATCCAAAAGAATTATCCATCACCCATAGATATAAAAACAAAGGTCTACTAGGCTCAGGTGGGACCAGTAAAGGCGGTTCTGACAGATAATATTTGATCTTGTCAAAAGCTTTTGGCAATCGCCCGTCCACTTGATAGCAGCATCCTTTTTCAACAGCTTAAAGATGGGCTCGCACATAGTTGTGAGCTGAGCAATGAACCTACTGATGTAGTTCAACCTATCGAACAAATTCATGACTACAGTTTTGTTCCCGGGGTTGGCAGATTTCGGATAGACTTTGTCTTAGATGGATCTAATTCGATGTCTCTCCGGCTAACTATAAGACCGAGGAATTTCCCAGATGGAACCCCAAATGCACATTTGGCTGGGTTGAGCTGAAGGTCATGCCTTCGTAGCCGTTCCAAGAACTTTTTCAAATCCACTCGTGATCAGCTTGTGTCTTTGATTTTATGATGATATCATCGATACATACTTCAATCTCTTTATGCGTCATGTCGTGGAAAATGGTAGTCATGGCCGTCATGTAAGTTGGCCCTACATTCTTTAAATTGAATGTCATGACCATGTAATAATAAGTACCTTATGGAGTAGGGAAAGCGGTCTTTTCTGTATCATCCTCATCCATTAGAATCTTGTGGTACCCAACATAGCAATCCACGAATGATTATAGCTCATGCTTTGTGCAATTATCTACAAGAATGCGGATGTTTGATAAAGGAAAATTATCCTTTGGACTTTCTTTGTTCAGGTCCCTATAGTCAATACAGACTTTGGTTTTTCCATCCTTCTTTGGCACAGGGACAACATTTGCCCCCTAGGTGGTGTATCGGATAGCATCAGGATCTGCGCAAGGCACTAACCAAAGGGCATGGTCGATTGCGCTGACAACAGGAGCGCATTGAGGCGCGGTCTGTCGAGGGACACTATTAGCACTTGCCTGCGGCTGGGCGCTGGCGATGCCTATTGATGGGGCGACATAGGCACAAACATACTTATCACTTGGAGCAGCCAAGACAGTAAGGTTGTCCATGGAGATGGCGTGTCCAAGGGATCATGGGGCATAGCTGGAAAGCCGCCTAGGACATCAGACATTAAGTCAATATTCTTGTTGGGTTAATAGTTGGTAAATGTTGTAGTATTTTATATAGACAAAATAAATTTAAAAACTAGATCTACATGAGATCGAGGATAATTTAAGGTAATATGTCTTTAACCTAGCTCAACCTTAAGAGCTATTTCATGAGATGAAGATTATTCAAAATCATATAAGGAGATAATACAATATTTCTTCGATCAATGCAACAATTCTTTAACAACCCTCCCCCCCCCCCCCCCCAAAAAAAACAATCTCGTATGTCCATACTTAAATATTTGGAAGGTGGATAATATAACATCAGAGCTCAATATACAATAAATCAAGAATAAGAATGAGTCTAACTCTGATATATATTAAGAAAATTGACCTTGGCCTTCGCCGAACTCCCAATTTTTTCTTTCATGAATGGAGGATACCCAAGACCATATACAACATCACATTCTCTCAGGAACGACAATACACAATACATGCATGTTGAAACAAGTTAGGAGAACATTTGATCTAGCAACAACACCATACCCATGGCAAATCCAGAGTTGAATCCTGGCATTACAACCAATACAAAAACCTCTAATCCAAAATTTACACCGTCAGTTACTGCTTTCTTCTTCCTTATCTCTGCTACAACATTTCTTGACTCAGCGTCCAACACTTTGCATGATCGGTTTGCATATGATCCTTCAATAATATAAGAATATCTCTTCTCAGATATCCCTTGATAATAAACATGGGCAAGAACGTTGATGTTACTATGTAAAATCTTCATTTGTTTCTTTACAGAGAATATAGGCTTCTTTCTTGACGATGAAGACTTGCTAGTACTACTGTTGTAATTATCATTCCCAACTTCTCCTTCATATATGAACCAATTGTTGTCTACTAGCCTTAGCTTCTGCTAGTAAAAGAAGAAAAATAAATTAAGTTCGAGTTTATATTTGTGCTGACGGTATAAATTTCAGGTTAGATTAATCAGTAATAAACAATATGTAACTTTTTCTATTGGGTCTTCTATAATAACTTCAAAAATATGATAACATATTATAATACGTTAAATTACTTTCTGTGTCATTTAATTTACAGCGAAAAAATCCTTCTTATTTGTCTATCAACCGTTTATCTACTAGCCTTATATTAGGTTCTGCCAACTCATGACACACGAACGAAAAAAATAAAGTATGTAATACATATACAGCTAATATAGTTGTAACGACGATAAAAAAATCAAGCTAATCAACAGTTACTTGTAGTAGTTGTTATATATGCTTGTTAATGGTTTTATCTTATGGAAAATTTCTTGCACGTTGCTCCGTTGAAAATGAGTTAAACAAATTTCAAGCACCAACCAAGGGCGAATGTAGCATTTCGGCTACGGGTTCAATTCATCGTATAACTTTTGACATTGAGTATGAATTTATATATAAAAATCTTCCTGAATTTTAATAAATATTAGATATGAACCAATAACTTTAAAAGTACAATAAGTGCTTGCTAAAATCATAAAAGATGAAAAAATTAAATTTAAATCCTAAATCCGCCTCTGAGCAACCGACAGCTCAAAAAGAATAGAAAAGTTTCTTGTACTAATTTGATATGTATGAAAATGTCGAATAAACCAAGTACTGTTTACACAAATAATAAAAACTCAAAAAGCAATGCTTAGCATATAAAATAGTATATACGTATATTAAATAATGAGCTTAATGTAATACTAGCATTATATATAAAAATTCATTATACGGACGATGTATAAGTAATTACCTTATGGCGACATATGGTGAGAATAGGTTTTCCAGAGCCATCCATGAGAGTGATTTGACCGCGATGGCCGGAATAATTATCAACCCTATACACTAAACTACCATCAGATCCAATTACTGTGAAGCCTTTACAACTGAAAATAAGTGATTTTCTCCAAACGGTTAAAGATATACATGATGTTGAAGTTGAAGTAGTAGTAGCAGTTAATTCCGTGCAGCTATTGCTCTTCATATCTTGTTGATCTGATTCTTGATTTTGTGGATTAACTGATCTGAAACTTATTGATTTTAAAAAGAGAACCATTTCTACTTTTGTGTGTGTTTTGGAACCTTTTTGGTAACGTAAGAGAAGAAGAGCTATGGAGGAAAATGAGATATTTATATATAGATGCAACAAAAGGTTTATTGTTTTTCTTTTGCTGTATAGTCCTAATTATTTAACGTATTGTTTGTAAAGAGGGAGACAAAATATAAATAACATGTGCCTTTTAGGCATTGGTCGAGGCAGTATATATATAAAATGTTTTTCTCTTACATTTACCTAACGCGATGTCCCATGCATTAATTGAGGACTTTCACAGCCAATTCTAATGGATGGAGTGACACACTCTTTTACAATATCAATGTTCGTAATTTAGTTTAATAATATGTTATAGGTTTATAGCATGTTATTTATTATTCATCAAATTATCTATAATTAGTTTTAAGTAATTAGATTGTGTAAGTAATTTTCACGATCAATGTATAGAACTTAACTCAAAATTTTTCACTATTTTTTTGTATATAACTAATTAACTTTTTCTTCTCTTAGTAGCTTAGTGTATAATCAAACCCTAATGAATGTTGGAAAAAGTGCCACGTGGGAGATTAAGTAATTGAATTCTGAGATTCCTTATTGTTTGCTGTTTTTCGTCGTTAATTTTTTAATATTCTTTTTTGTCTCCTAAAGGCCAAGTTAGGTACTTCGGTTAGCGTTACTCATGTTGAGATAAGACAAAAGAAAGAACCACAAAATCTGGAGTACGTTATCAAGTCTTCAGAGACAAGGCGCCCTTCCTTTTTGACATTAACAAAACTCTTAATTATATGTTCAAACCATTTTTTATTAATTACAATTAAAAATAATTTTTTTTAATTTCTAAAAGTTTGCACAAATTGAGCAATTCTTGAAAAAGTTAAGTAGACATTGATATTTTTTACGTAGTTTTTTTAAGTTTTATTTTCGTGGTTATGCAGGAGTTTGATGGCTGAGTTGTGCACCACATGAATATATCAAGCAATTTGAGAAGAATTAGGACTCTAAAAAGGGTATTATTAAATTGCATTTAATGAATTGAGATGTTGATTTTAATGCATGTGGCAGATAAGGTAGGGGACCTTGTGAGCCCTCAACTCAAGTTGTCTCTTACACTGATCCAATATCAGTCAAGTTATATTCCAAGAAAAATATAATGTGGGACAGAGTATTTATTAGCATGCACTGTGACTCTACATGATAAGGCAGCACGAAAAGTTCCAAACACAAAATTATTGTTTTTTCTTGTAACTACATTTTACACGTGGAATGATACTGATCTTTGGAAAATCTTCCAGAAATATATATATGCATTTTGAGTTTAGCTGAAAATAATTAGCATCCTATTTAAAACCTTATATTCATGATTAGAGTAACCCTATATTTTGTAAGTGTGAGACCACATTTAATTATATAGGGATAATAGCACATTTGGTTTCTTATAGCCTATTAGGCCAAGTTTTTTTGGGGCCAAAAGTAATTTATTTTGTTGCCAAAAATATCTTTTTTGAAAAGTCAAGGTGTTTGGCTAAAGTTTTGGGAGGAAAAAAAGTGCAACTATTTTTTTTAAAAATACTTTTGAGAAAAATATACTAAAAATATTTTTTAAAAATTTGGTCAAACACTAATTATTTCTCAAAGACAAACTACTTATCATAAAAAATATTTTTTTAAAGCACTTTTGAGAAAGCATTTTTCAAATAAGCTGATTTAGAAGTTTGGCCAAATAAATTACTCTTATTAATTATTGATAAATTTGATTTTGGTTCTTGTAGACGGTAGCTCGACACATTTAACCTTCGATTAATTATACTATGTGTTTTGTTCTCTTTATATAAGAAATTAGTTATACTTGAGTTAATTAAAGAGCTATGCCAGCCTTAAATATAGAGTAATAATATGCCTTTTATATTAATTTTAGTTACCCTTGTATATTAATTTGATGTGAAATATTATATTCTGTGGAAAGATATTTCAAAGATATTATTTAGCTGTCCCTACGATAGCGCCTTAACTTTCCGTAACAAATTGCATGTCTTGCTTCTGCGGCTGCAGATTACCATTTTATTCACGTCTCTCTTTTAATGCAAAGATAGCCAGTATAAAGACAAAAACTAGGCCCAATATTTTCCTTTTTCTTTCACAAATCCGTGGAACTAGAATGCATCAAGTTTTGAATAAGAGCATGAAAAGAATAAGTTAATTATGAGTTTTTTTGGCCATATAACTAATTCTGGAAACACTATCCATCAATTATTTCTCAATCCTAATCATGAAAACATTATATATTCTCTAAAAAGAGGAACAAGAAAAAGGAAACATTTCAACCTTGTATTTAGTTTCCAAATAGACCCCCGACATCCTTCCCTCCAAAAACTTCCTACCTTGCTCTTGAGGAGACTCGAACTCACAATCTCTTTGTTGGAAGTGGAGGTTGATTACCATCGGAGCAACCCTCTTGCCTTGTTCTAAAATTTGAAATTTCTAGGTTACTATTATGATCTCAAATTAAATGTACAAATAATTGAGTTTACAATCAAATAGTAATAGATATTTAATGGATATTTGTGAAATTTTTCATTAGGTGCAAATATTTACTTTAAGTATGACAGTGAATAGAATTAAAATGTTTTTATACCTTTCACATATTACAGAGGCTGTATCGTCAGTGCACTTGTTGCTTTGTAGGTAGCAACACCAACCAAGATTCGCCTGCTCTCCAGGGCGATGCATGTCCGTATTATTTTATATATGTGTTCTACGTAAATACACTACGTCCTTTGAAATTATATTTAGTTAAAAAAAAATAATAGTGAAAAAGATAAGTAGTTTTGTGAATAAACTCTTAAGACTATTTCTTACAATTATTAGGCTAAGAACACATTAAACTATTTTATTTTCCTTACTTTGACTCATTTCGAGTGGAAAATAAATTTTGCTTGCCTTCTTTACTTTTTTTTTTCCATTCCAATTAATACAGGAGTTAAATGGGTGAGTTTGTTGTAAATAGAACAGGCCAAAAATGCTAAAAGTAAAAATATTAACGAGTACAAGTTTATCGTCAAGATCTCTTCTATTATAAAAACCGCTTGGTTGCAAATATTATTTCTAAAATATTTTTTATTTGTATTTACGCCTTTTAAATGATGATCATTCAATTTGTCCTATATTTGTTACGAGATCATTATGAGCTGATCAAATAAAGGTTATGTAATATGTCAAAACTCGACACTCTCGACTCAAAACTACTTATCAAATAATTTGTTTCAGATGAAAATATTTTTCAAAACTCTTCTTCAATCTTCTCCGCCCTAATCCCCATTCCCACCAATCCCCACAAACCCACCCTCACCTGTCTGCCCTAATCCCCATTCCCATCAATCCCCACAAACCCACCCTCACCTATCTGACGGTAGACTATAATTATGTATTTTAGTCGTTTATTATACTCTAATTTGTGACACTTTAATTGAGTATAAGCTTAATCGCTAGTGTTTTGCACTAATTGCTTATTTTATGCCTTGTAGGAGTGATTCTGAGCTATGTAGATGTTATGGAACGAATTCGAGCTATTTGGAGCTTTAAAGTTTGAGTAAAAGCCCAAAGAATTACGCCGGGATCGTGTTCGGGGGTCGAGGATCAATTCTGTACCTCAAAATTCAAGGAAGAAGCAATTGCTGAAGAAATGCACTAGTGCAGGGCACTGTGCGATGGACAGTGCGAGGCATTAGGGTAATTTTATGTCAGAAAGTTTTAAAATTCAAAAACTGGGTTTTCTTATTGTGCGACGCACAGTGCGTGGCATTAGTGTAAATTTATGTCAGAAAGTTTTAAAATTCAGAAACTGGGTTTTTTTATTGTCTGAAAGGAAAAAGCACTAGTGCGACGCACAGTACGACGCTAAGTTAGCAAGTTTTCCTATTTCGGCTAGGAAAAGGAGATTATGTCTAGGCCCAACCTTACTTGGTATAAGTACATGAAAAAAATGTTATTTTAGGACTTTTGACATACTTTAGACCTAGGGAGAGCACGGAGCCGCCGTGGAGGCCGGAATTCATCAGATTTCACTTTCTTCCATCAAAGTTAGTAATATTTACGGTCCTTTTGATTTATTGTTTTTTTGCTACCATATATATGAGGAGTTAAACTTCACGTTCTAGGGTTGTGGTCGAAATAAATATTTAATTTATTAAATTAGATCACCGTAATTTGAGTTATCATTTTTGGTTGTTTCTCTAATTCAATTGCTTAATTATTTGGCCGGCAGTTGAGTTCTATTTACTATCTATGTTATGCTTGGAAAAGTCGTGTTTAGATTAGAGTAGATTTAGAGAGAGCTTGTTTCTGAACCCGTGGCTCGGGAAAAAATTTTGCGGTTAGGATAGGAATATACCTAACAGCCTTGCTTAGTTAAATTCCATATTATATTCGTTCATGATAGATTCAAGACCATAGGAATATATGATTTGATATATTATGGATAGACAGATAGTATTGTGGGAACATGATATTTATATAAATGATCCGCCTAACTACAAATCATAGATAATTTGGATTAACAGGTGTAATTACGAACTCAATAGGATTGATAAACCGACCACAACCTTGAAATCTATATCGTGATAACCCAAAAGGCCATCTCGTATTTTAGAACACAATTTGGGGTTCTGAGGTCTTCAAAACCTTATTTTCTTTCTCCTCGATTTGCATGCATAGTGCAGACATATTTTTGGAAAGCCTTTATGTTAAATTTGAGAAAAATATTGAGTTTTGCCTTTAAAAGTTGATTTAAGTTGACTTTGATCAATATTTTGAGTAAATAGACCCGGACTCATGATTTAACCGTCCAGAAGGGTCCGTAGTAAAATATGAGACTTGGGCGTATGCCTGAAATTGAATTTTGAGGTCCCTAGCCCAAGAAATAAATTTTTGAAGAAAATTGTTAACTGAAAATATAATGGTTTTTAGAAATTGAATAATGCTCAGTCTCTTTGGTATCGGGCCCGTATTTTGGTTTCGGAGCCCGGTACAGGTTTAATATGGTATTTCAGTCATGTCTATGAAATTTGATGAGAAACGGGACTGATTTGACGTGATTCAGACGTCCGGTTGTGAAAATAAAAATTTCTAGTGTTCTTAAGGATTTCATGAGTTCTAATGTCAAATCCGTTATTTTAGATGTTATTTTGGCGATTTGATCGCACGAGCAAGTCCGTATGATATTTTTAGACTTGTGTGCATGTATGGTTTGGAGCCTCGAGAGCTCGGGCGAGTTTTGGATAGGCTACAGAGTGTTTTGAAACTTAAGATGTAGATATGAAGGGGAGGCCCCACAGATAGGATTTTTCTGATGTGTTTCTAGTTGATCTTCTGGGCATGCCGCCCGACAGAGATATTGATTTTGGTATTGATCTATTGCTGGACACTCAGCCTATTTTTATTCCACCGTACCATATGGCTCCTCCTGAGTTGAAGGAGTTGAAGGGCCAGTTAAAGAAATTGCTTGATAAGGGTTTTATTTGGCCCAGTGTATCACCTTGGGGTGCTCCTGTCTTGTTTGTGAAGAAAAAGGATGGTTCTATGAGTATGTGCATTGATTATCGCCACCTGAACAAAGTTACAGTGAAGAACCAGTATCCTTTGCCTCGTATTGATGATTTGTTTGACCAGCTACAGGTTGCACGACCGTTTTCTAAGATTGACTTGCATTCAGGTTACCATCAGTTGAAGATTCGGGAGCCAGATATCCTGAAGACTACTTTCAGGACTTGGTATGGTCATTACGAGTTCCTTGTTATGTCATTTGGGCTGACCAATTCCCCATCAGCCTTCACGCATTTGATGCAAAGTATGGTCCGGCCATATCTTGACTCGTTCGTCATTGTCTTTATTGATGATATTCTCTTATTCTCCCGAAGTCTGGAAGATCATAAGCAGAACCTGAGGACAATGCTTTAGACTTTGAGAGAAAACAAGTTATATGAAAAGTTCTCGAAATGTGAGTTTTGGCTGGATTCTGTGGCATTCTTGGGTCGTGTGGTATTGAGTGAGGGGATAAAATGCGATGACCCGACCAGTCGTCTCATGATTTACCATTCCATTTCCCTATTTTTGCTTCTTTATGCCTGGTTTATCTGTTGTTTGTGGTATCGGGTTGGTCGGATCGAATCCAAAATAATTTTGGTAAGGTTTGAGACACTTAGTCTCTTTTGAGGAAGCTTAAGTTGGAAAAGTCAATCAGATGTTGACTTATGTATTATAGGGCTCAGATATGAGTTCTGATGGTTTGTTTAGATTCAGAAGGTGATTTGGGACTTAGGAGTGTGATCGAAATGGGTTTTAGAGGTTCGGAGTAGATTTAGGCTTGAATTAGCGAAGTTGATATTTTGGCAATTTCTAATTGGTGGGTGAGATTTTGATCTAGGGGTTGGAATGGAATTCTAACAGTTGCAATAGCTTCGTTATGTCATTTGGGATGTTTGTGCAATATTTTAGGTTATTCGGACATGGTTTGGTTGGGATTTTTATCAAAAGCGGAATTCGGAAGATTTTAGAAAGTTTGGCTTGAATCCGATGTGTTTTGGGTGATTTGATGTTGTTTGAGGTGTTTTGATGATTGAAACAAGTTTTAATAAGGTTTTAGGA
Source organism: Nicotiana glauca (assembly GCA_026770625.1). Classification (NCBI taxonomy): domain Eukaryota; kingdom Viridiplantae; phylum Streptophyta; class Magnoliopsida; order Solanales; family Solanaceae; genus Nicotiana; species Nicotiana glauca. The sequence continues at coordinate 87,882 of MU785631.1, forward strand.
TGTGTTTGTGCTATTGGTTGAGGTCTCCGGGGCCTCAAGGTGATTTCGGATGGTTGATGGAGAAGTTGGATTTTTGTTGCAGCTGCTCAATTTGCTGCTTCTGATATTTTCACACCTGCGGATTGGGAATCACAGGTGCGGCGCCGCATAAGCGGAAGAGTGGCCGCAGAAGCGGGTTATGGGGATTTGTCAGGGATCGCAGAAGCGGCTAAGAGGACCGCATTTGCGGAGTCGCGGATGCGGAAGGATGATCGCAGATGCGGATGTGGCCGGTTAAGTGATTTTTGCAGAAATAGAGGAATAACCGCAAATGCGGTACGGCAGAAACGGGTATTGTGTCGTAGATGTGAAAAGGTCTGGGCAGAACATATAAGTTATTTCATTTTGCGAGCTATTTCACCATTTTTTTTACTTCGGCTTGGGAGCTTTTTGGACGATTTGAAAGAGGGATTTCAAGGGAACTACATTGAGGTAAGGAATTTGGACTTAAAACACATTCCTATGCTATTATTTCACAGATTAGAGCGAGAAATTTTGGAAATTAAGGGTTAAAATTGGGGAAAACTAGGGCTTTAAAAAAATACAGCCCTAACCGGGGTGTCACTAGTCATGTGCATCTATAAGTCATAATACAAGTATGCTAAGTCTGTAAACTAGTACAACTGTTTGAAATACACTAGAAATGATAAAGGAGGAGAAACACGAGACTACGGGTGCTAGAGAGCTACCTCGTGAACTCCGAATGTCCGCCTGAAGCTGGAAGCATCAGCACTCGGGAGCAGAACCAGCTACACCTAAATCTACACACAGGGTGCAGAGAGTAAAGTGAGTACTCCAACTCAATGAGTAACAAATGTAAATAAAGACTGTGAGCACGTGATTTTTACCCCAAATAAAAGAATTCCAAAATCAAAATAAATAAATTTTTGTTACAACAATTTGTGACTCATGTGAGATACCAGTGTTGGTAAATTGGATGAACAAGAGATAAAAAGGGAATTAATTAGAAAATTGTCAAAATGGTAGAACAAATACTAGGAAAATTTAAAAAAAAATAAAAAAATAATAAATATAATAATAATATAATAAAAATAAATAATAAAATACATCTGAAAATAAAAAATAAATACT
>MU785634.1:0-25051 GCA_026770625.1 Nicotiana glauca
TTTAATTTCCTTTGCTTTATTTTCTTCAAAAATAAAAACAAACACTGGTATTTCTACACAATTATCAACAAATTATACACAGAAATCATTTTTATTATATTTTTGGAATAATTTGCTTTGGGCCAAAAATCACGTGCTCACAACCGGTATCTATGATTTCGCACCGGGGTACGCAGTTTACCTCGCACTTCTGGGGCACAGTTCAGCGAGAGTTGGGCACATGGGTTAAGTTGAGAACAACGTTTCATCCTCAGACGGACGGACGGTCCGAGCGGACTATTCAGATTTTGGAGGTTCGTGGGATCAGTTCTTGCCTTTAGCGGAGTTTGCCTACAACAACAGTTACCAGTCGAGCATCCAGATGGATCCTTATGAGGCTTTATATGGTAGGCGGTGTCGGTCTCCGGTTGGATGGTTTGAGCCGGGAGAGGCTCGGTTGATAGGTACGGATTTGGTTCAGGAGGCCATGGACAAGGTCAAGATCATTCAGGACAGGCTTCGTTCGGCTGAGTCGCGGCAAACGAGTTATGCAGATTGTAAGGTTCGGGATGTAGCTTTCATGATTGGTGAGCGGGTTTTGCTCTGAGTGTCGCCTATGAAGGGCCTGATGAGATTTAGGAAGAAGGGCAAGCTTAGCCCTAGGTTCATTGGGCCATTTGAGATCCTTGATCGAGTGGGAGAGGTGGCTTACAGACTTGCATTGTCGCCTAGCTTATCAGCCTTGCATCCAATTTTTCATGTATCCATGCTTCGGAGGTATCACAGCGATCCAACCCACGTGTTAGATTTCAGCACTGTCCAGTTGGACAAGGATTTATCTTATGAGGAGGAGCCGGTAGCTATTCTAGACCGGCAGGTTCGTCAGTTGAGATCCAAGAGTTTTCCCTCTGTTCATGTTCAGTGGAGAGGTCAGCCCCCTGAGGCATCGACCTGGGAGTCCGAGTCTGATATGCGGAGCCGTTATCTTCATCTATTTCCCGACTCAGGTACTTTTTTCTTTTGTCTGTTCGAGGACGAACGGTTGTTTTAGAGGTGGAGAATGTGACGACCCAAAGGGTCATCACCTGTTTTCTCTCTCTTTCCGTGCTTCCGAGGCCTTGGAAACCTTATTTTTAGTAGCCTCGATTTGCGTGCACAGTCCGGGCGAGTAGCCGGAAAGCTTATATGTGAAATTCTGTGAAAATGCTAAAAATTTGATATTAAGATGAGTAAAGTTGACATTGGTCAACATTTTGGATAAATGGACTCGGACCCGTGATTTGACGGTCCCGGAGGATCCGTAGAAAAATATGGGACTCAGGCGTATGCCCGGAATCAAAATTCGAGGTCCTGAGCCCGAGAAATGAATTTTTAAAAGAAATTATTTTTCTGAAATTATTAAGGAAAATGGAAATGAAAATTGATTAGAACGTGTTGGTATCGGGCCCGTATTTTGGTTCCAGCGCCTGGTACATGTCTTATATGTGTTATAAGATATTTCTGTGATGTTTGGTTGAAATCGGACGTCGTTTGACGTGTTTCGGACTTAAAACTCTAAATTTGAAAGTTTATGAAGTTTTAAGAAAATTTTGAGGTTTGATTCCTTGTTTTTGATGTTATTTTGGCGATTTGATCGCACGGTTAAGTTCGTAGGATGTTGTTGAGTTAGTGTACGTGTTTGGTTAGGAGCCCCGAGGGCTCGGGAGTATTTTCAGAGTTGTTTCGGGATGATTTCGGACTTAGGAAAGTTGCAGAAATGAGTTTCAGCTGTTGCAGACAATTCCTTCTTCGCGTTCGCGACGCCTCCATCGCGTTCGCGAAGCTCCTCAATTTTCCTTCATCGTGTTCGCAGCCCTAGCTTCGCGTTCGCGTAGGGTCAAGTGACCTTGAGGGGCTTAGCCTTCTTTCCTCTTCGCGTTCGCGTAGTTCCCAACATCTCTTCATCGCGTCCGCGTGTAGTACAACGCATTCGCGTAGGCCAATTCCCTGGAACCCCCTAGTCTTTCTCTTCGCGTTCGCATCCTGCTCATCACGAACGCGATGGTCTATTGAGTCAACCCTTCGCGAATGCGACCTTGCTCCCGCGAACGCGAAGGGCAATTTTGCCCAGTTATTTAAAATGTTCAAAACAGAGCAGTGACGAAAAATTTCATCAAATACACGAACCCTTTCTTCTCCAAAGCTTCTAGATGATTTTTAGAGCATTTCTTCACCAAAGCTTCTTGGGTAAGTATTGTTTAACTCGTTTTGTTCATTTTTCCATCATTATCTACTGAAATCCTAGACCTAAAACATGTAATTAGGGTAGAAATTGGCAAAATTGGTAGACTTAGGGCTTTTCAATTTTTCTTGATTTCGACCTCGTTTTGGGGTCGAATTTGAAAATGAATTGTATATTCGGGATCGTGGGGGAATGAGTGATAAGAAATTGGTTCGAACCTCGTGTTTTGACCAAGCGGGCCCGGGGTCAATTTTTGGAATTTTGAGAAGAAAGCTTGGAAATCTATATTTAGGCATTAGGTTTGATTTGTTTAGCATATATTGATATTATGAAGTCCTTATTGTATAGTTTGATTGAGTTAGAGCCGAATTCGAAAGGGAAAGTGGTCGTTGTGGATTGATTTGGCCGTGGAAGTTGAGGTAAGTGTTTTATTTAACCCAAGCTTGAGGGATTAGGAGTTGAGTCATAATTGCTACATGTTTTGTGTGAGTATGACATATGGGCATGGTGGCGAGTATCCATGCGTCGTTGTCGAGCATGACTGCGAGTCTTAATTTGATAATTGTACACTTTTGCTTGATCCTATGAAAATCTTGACTCAATATTGGTATTATTAATGTTAAGAAGAAGTTGAATAGTATTGGTTATAGCTGACTCTCCCTTGTCGGGATGTTTGACTAGTTGCTATTGTTCCCTTGCCGGGAAAAGTATTGATTTGGTTGTTCCCTTGCCGGGAAGAGTATTAAATTGATTGTTCCTTTGTCGGGCTCGTATTGTGTATTGTGTTGAAAGTAAAGGGAGCGGGTGGTACGCCTACCATAAGTGATATTGAAATGGGAGCGACTGGTATGCCTACCACACAAGATATATTGAAATGGGAGTGAGTGGTATGCCTACCACACATGATATATTGATATGGGAGCGAGTGGTACGCCTACCACACAGGATATATTGATATGGGAGCGGGTGGTACGCCTACCACGACATATTGAGAAATGAGATCGGGTTGCACGCCTGCAACGAGATGAGTTGAATATGAAAGTTGCCTTGTTTATTCATTATTGCTAGAAGTTAAACTGTAGATGTACTTACCATTATTCCTGATATTTGTTTCTAACTGTTACCCCTGAAGCATGCTCCCCTCCCCAGTTTAAATTGTTATGTTCTTGCTATTTTCCGTTGTACTCGTATATATATATCTGCACAGGTTTATGTGATGTCCAGTCTTGCCTCGTCACTACTTCGCCGGGGTTAGGCTAGGCACTTACCAGCACATGGGGTCAGTTGTGCTGATGCTACACTCTGTGCATTTTTGCACAGGTTCAGGTTTCGAGCAGCAGCAGTAACAGCTTTGGTTCGTGAGCATACCTTCAGTCCAGAGAGACTCGAGGTAGCCTTGCAGGCGTCCGCAGGCCCGACGTCTCCCTTCTATCCTTACATTAGACTGTCATCTCTTTGTATTCGGGATAAGCAGATTTATGTTTATTTCAGACCTTGTATTTAGTATTTTTCTTAGATGTTCGTGAGTATGTGACTCCAGTTCTTGGGTAGAGATTATGTTGGAATTCAGTATCTTGTTTAGCTATTTAAATTTAAGACTTCCGCTTATTATTGTTGACTTTTCATTGTTTAAATATTATTGTCGAAGGATTGTTAAAAGGCTTGTTTATTAAAGGAAAAAGTAACTAAATTTGGCTTGCCTAACTTCTACGAGTATGCGCCATCACGACTCCCAAGGGTGGGAAATCCGGGTCGTGACAAAACTGAAACTGAAGTGAGAACTGGTAACCGAAAAGATAATCGATAACTGATAACTGAACTGATAACTGAATTGATAACAAAAAAGATAACTGATAACTGATAACTGAATTGAATAAAGGAAGTAAGGTTATGAATACTCCCTCTTCTGAATGATGAAAAACTTGTTTATCTGAATAAGCTACGGCCTCGGGCCCAATATATGTGCACATGCTACGGTCTCAGGCCCAAGTATACGTATACATAACTATGGCCTCAGGCCCAAAAATGCATAAAGCATAAACTACGGCCTCAGGCCCAAACATGCATAAAGCATAAACTACAGCCTCAGGCCCAAACATACATAAAGCATATAAACTATGGCCTCAGGCCCAAATACAGGTGTTCAACATTCAGGAATTTAAAATCAGGAACTGAGAATCATACTGAAATACATGATGCTGAAATACTGAACCATGCTGAGCTACGTGATACATGAATATTGGATCACACTGAGTACATAATACTGGAATACTGAATCATACTGAGTTACATAATACTGGAATACTGAATCATCTTATATAATACTAGAATACTGAATAGGACTAGAATGAGACATGCATTCTTGAACTGATTATGAACACTGAAACTTAAGCTGTTTATGACATGATGAGTAAGCTATACTGAGACTTAGGGACATCAAACCCAAGTCTATATTGAATACGAATTGAGCTCACAATGTTCAGAATGAAAGTCATGAACGAGTTATGAAGCTAGAGAATAGAAGTTCTACAACTATTCAAGGATCTAGGCATAACTATATTTATGAAGCAATTGATACATCGTAAAAGAAACGTAGTGTAGGGAGAATTATTAACATTCCCAAACATAGAGAGTTAGCCTCACATACCTCAATTCTGCCCCTTAGTGCTACTACAATGATCCACAATACTAAGAACCTTCAATCTACAATAGCAATATCCAATGGAACCAATATTAGTAACAAATTCCATAACTTAAGCCATTTAGGCATATTATCAAACATCTTGTAGGCATAAATCTCTACATCTCATCACCATATAATTAGTTCATCCAACTATCACCATTCACCAATAATTTATCTCACCATCATGACTAACTAATTTATAACTTCCAACATCACATGTATGACAATCTATCTACACCCAACCAACAAAATTCCATCAAATAATCACCTTTCAATCTCTACACTAATTATGTATTTATATTGGGAACTTATGGCTTCTAATCACCATACCAAGAGTCCCAATACCTAATTCACACTCATATACTCATAATAAATTCATACATGTAAGTCTAAGGGTGTAGGATTACCTTTTGGAAAAAATCTTGCAAAACCCTCCTTTGAGTTCTTGAAGGAATTTCTTGAAGATCTATGTGTTTTATGAGTAGATTTCATCAATACTAGTGTAATAATGATGGAATCACACCAAGTTAATGGAGATTGCTTACCTTGAAGATGGAAGGGGTTGGAGGTCTTGAGAGGGTGGGAGAAGACCCCAAAATTCGTCCAAAAGAAATAGGGAAAAATGAACCCTAAAATTGGCTTAAAAAGAGCTGGGACTGGGGCGCGTCTACTCTAACAAAGTGTCCTCGCTTCGCTGTCCATTGCATTCAAGGGAAGAAAAAAATCCGCATTTACTTTGGCGAAGCGAGCTCGCTTCGCTGTCCGCCAAAATAACTGGGTGGTATGTCTTTAGTAATTTGGTCATAACTTCTTGCACATAGATCCGTTTGGGCTCTATAATATATCGTTGGAAATTTATTTCAAAGGTCTACAACTTTTATGCTTTGCGTTTTCCCGAGTTCCTTACACATATTTACTAAAACTTGCTGGAAGATAGACCTTTTTCAAACTTAGTCAATTTTGTCAAATCTTATGCACCTTACTTTCCATCTTGATTTTGAAATACTATTCTCACCCATACTAATCCAGATGGGACTTCACATGTTCAAAATATAACCTTAATACTCCTTTAACTCATTCATACCTAAGCCGAATTTATGGGGTGTTACATTATCTCCCCCTTGGGATCATTCATCCTCGAATGATTGTCCTGACTGTAACTTCTGCGAGCTCCGGACCTTAAACGGGTCTAGTGGAAACATGAACTTTCATTAACACTTGTGTACTAAACTGAATGCATGCATGATTACTGAACTATTGAGATACTAAACTGAATGACTACTGCATTGACTGAATATTAGACTGCCATGGATACGTGAATACTGAACTAACATGGCTATATGAATATTGAACTGGCACGAATATTTGAGTAATTTGAGTACTAAGCTGGGATGAATGTCTAAGTATTGGACTAACATGAGTAGCTGAGTATTGAGTTGACATGAGTATTTGAGTACTAAACTGACATGAGTATCTGAGTACTGGACTGACATGAGTAGTTGATTATTGAGCTGACATGAGTATCTGAGTACTAAACTGACATGAGTATCTGAGTACTGAACTTGAATGTTATTACATGACACGTGAAATACTGGCTGTACCACCACTAATTATGGTGGCAACTCCAACTCATAAGCTAATTGACTGATCCTTCTCAAGAATCTATATGGCCCACTATAGCAGGGACTATGCTTCCCCTTCTTCCCAAATCTCATAACGCTTTTCATAAGCGAAACTTTCAAAAACACCCAATCATCAACTTGAAACTCTAGGTCTCTATGTCGCATGCTCGAATAGGACTTTTGGTGGATCTGAGTTTTCTTCAAACGCTCTTGAATCAATTTAACTTTCTCCATTGCCTGATAGACTAAATTTGGTCCCAACGACTCCTCTTCACCAACTTTGGACCAACCAATTAGCGATCTACACCTTCTCCCATACAGAGTCTCACACTTGCCATCTTGGTACTAGAATGGTAGGTGTTATTATTAGCAAGGTCAATGAGAGATATGTGATAATCCCAATTACTTTTAACATCAAGGACATATCCTTCACTGTTTGAATAACGCACTCTGCCTGGCCATCTTGTCGAGGATGAAAAACTTGTGCCTAATCCTTTCTGAAAGAACTTCTAAAAGTTCATTTTATCAAAAATATATGTATTCTGTGGAACACTAGGCTTTATATTGCTCGATTTTCACTTGCTGATAATTCGGACAATTGGTCACAAAGTCTGCAACCCTCTTTTTCATGTCGTTCCATCAATAAGTCTTGAGATTATGATACATCTTTGGGGAACCTGGGTGGATAGAATAACTGGAATTATCAGCTTCTAACATCTTCCTCCCTCACTAAGTCCATCTATGGTTGGAACACATAATCTATCGGGGTACCTCAAAGTACTATCATCTCCCCCTTGTTCACAAGCCATAGTCTTGTGTTTGTGAATTCCTTCCTTCAGCTGCAATAAGTAGGGATCACCAAACCGTTTCTCCTTCTCTTAGGCTACTAAGGAGGAACATGTCCTGTTCTAGATAACAACTCCACTATCTTTGGTGTCCGAAACTCAAACTCCTACCTTGGCTAAGCAATGAACTTCTTTCAACATAGTTCCCTTGTCTACCTCATTCATGAGCTATACTTCCCACACTTGATTACCTTCCTAAGCACTTCCTGAAAATGCTTATAGTCTTGTTGTGAGCTAAGTCTCTGACCGCTATTCGGAAGGGTCTCGTGCAATGGCACTTCCCTTCGTAATACATAACTGGGCATGATTTTATAGCTTTTCTATGATCACTTTATCACCAATAATTAAGCTCGGTGATCATTCTACTCATTTTGTGTTTCTTACACATGCTAGACTTATTCCTTGAGGTAATTATACAATTTCCTTATTACGAAACTGATTTTCTTTTTCATATTTCATGCTAATTATTTGGGTTTCAAATCTCTAACTGGACTTACTGAAAATTTTCACATCACCCCTTAGACCAAAGATATTACACTTGCGGATCCTTCTCTTTTTGTTGGGATCCGAATAACTTTCCTTATTTTCTGCAGTTCTTTCCATTCTACCCCAATAACGACTCATCTCAATTATTCACATGACGGAAAGCTAATGTATTCACAACTATCATACACAATTTTAATAATCTAACTCTGCTCACACTGTCAATCTTGGGGAAATCTCTTTTCGATAATTCTTAAGGGCTATTCTTTTGTAGTTGATCTCTTATTGCTAGCTGATTTTTTTCCCCACTATCACTATACTTCAGGTTTAACTTCAACTTCATGGGTTCTAACACATGTTCGATATTTCAAACTGTCATCCACTTACTGGAGTTAACCTAACTAAGTGAATCAAATCTTACCTGTACTAGCTCTGCTGAAATTGCTAATTCACTATATTTACTCAAAACTCTTTTTTTTATTCTTTTACTAACCACCTGCTAGCATCATGTTTTCTTGCTCTCCTTTGAATAACTAAAGTGAAGCATAAGGTTTATCCTATCTTCCCTCATCATCTGGCCATATTCTCTTGTCGTACACTATTATTCTTTTTGAACTATGCACATGGATCACACTTAGAGAAATTTCATTTGTCTTAAACAAAATTGGAATATCTAACCCCCAAAATTTCTATACACTTCAAAATCACTTCAGACTATAAACCTCCGACCTAAACACATTGTCACATCATGTGAAGGGGGAATTGTCATATCTTTTATCTCACAATAATAGCCACTTCGTATACAAATTCATTAACATGGTACTTTCTAGTTCTGATTTGAATAAATCTAACCAACTTAAAATGATTCCCTAAAATTCAATGTCACCTGCTCTTGGTTCTCATTTCGTACATCGTATTATTCTTAGCTATATTTCCCTTAGGCTATTTTTTGTCCAAAACTATAGTGATAAATTCTATGCCTGTTGCGGTTGAATTCTTAACATGTTACACTGTGAGGTCTGACATGCGGATACACTGCCATACACATCTGATAATCATTTCATGCACCATCCAGTGAGTCTTGGGTCTTAATACCTAAAAACTGGAAAGATGTCGTTATAATCACTATTACTTTCATTTTCTTTAAGCATCCATATGCATCACTGTATACTCACAAGTCTCCAGAAATTTTGATACACTAAAAATTGGATATTTGGTAAATATATAACTGAATACTGGCGTACTAAATAACCATAAACCTGCTAACTAAAAGGTCGCTAACTGGTAATAAGATAAACTGACATCCATAATACATGATAACTACTTTTGTACTTTCTGATTAGGTTATGCTCTAATCTGTACATTACCCATTATATCCCACTTTCATCATCCTCTCAAATCTCATTTATTATCAACATGCATTCCATAGATATATCCAATGGGCAATTGTCCTCTCTAGAACCTTAGGTTTTTTTTTTCCTGCACGTTGCTTGGGCATCCAATACGTTTGAAATTCGATAGGAAGAGAAGGTTAACTATTTCTCTAAGCTTCATGGCACGATCTAGAGTACAAAGAAGTGAGACAATCCTGAATGTCCTAGTAGTTAGCCATTTATATGAGTGGCCGGCAAACACATATAAAGGAAACTCCACTGGACACAGCTTCATAGACTCCCTAGGACTCTTGAACCTAGTGCTCTGATACCAAGCTTTGTCACGCCCCAAACCTAGGCCTGGACGTAACACGGCACTCGGTGCCTCACTACATGTGACCGAGCGAACCAAATGGCTGGTTGAATTAACATGTGATATCATAACATACTGAATGCGGAAGATAAACTAACACATGCTGGTATACTAAAATTCTGGATGGTATAAATCAAAGTGCGGAAAAACCAATAAAATTCTAAAACATATTTGTAGTCAACACAGCTTAATATGAAAAGCCTGCGACTTTTTCTAGCTGTTACTCTAGTCTATGAAGTCTCTAATGAAGTACTGAAAGCACTGACTGTCTGAAAATACTGAAGACTATAATAATCACAATGCCTCGAAAGAACTGGGGATCGCCAAATAGCTAGGACGAGAATCCTAGCGCTCGGAATCATCAACCTGTAAATCATTACCCGCATTGTGAGATGCAGACCCCGGGCAAAAGGGACGTCAGTACATTTGAATTGTACTGGTATGTAAAGAACCTTAAAGAAAGAATTATAAATGCTGAAACTAAAACTGAGCTGATAACTTAAATGATAACTATTGAAACTAAAACTGAAGTGAGAACTGGTAACTGAACTGATAACCGAAAAGATAACTGATAACTGAACTGATAACAGATAACTGAACAGATAACTGATAATTGATAACTGAACAGAATAAAGGAAGTAAGGTTATGAATACTCCCTCTTTTGAATGATGAACAACCAGTTTATCTGAATAAGCTACGGCCTCGGGCCTAATATATATGTGCAAATGCTATGGTCTCAGGCCCAAGTATACGTATACATAACTACAGCCTCAGGCCCAAAAATGCATAAAGCATAAACTACAGCCTCAGGCCCAAACATGCATATAGCATAAACTACGGCCTCAGGCCCAAACACGTATAAAGCATATAAACTATGGCCTCAGGCCGAAATACATGTGTTCAACATTCAGGAATTTAAAAGCAGGAATTGAGAATCATACTGAAATACATGATGCTGAAATATTGAACCATGCTGAGTTATGTGATGCCTGAATACTGGATCACACTGAGTACATAATACTGGAATACTGAATCATACTGAGTTACATAATACTGGAATACTGAATCATACTGATTTATATAATACAAGAATACTCAATACGACTAGAATGAGACATGTATTCCTTAACTGATTATGAACACTGAAACTTCAGTTGTTTATGACATGATGAGTAAGCTATACTGAGACTTAGGGACATCAAACCCAAGTCTATATTGAATACGATCTAAGCTCACAACGTTCAGAATGAAATTCATGAACGAGTTATGAAGCTAGAGAATAGAAGTTCTACAACTATTCAAGGAACTAGAGCCAACTATATTTATGAGGCAATTGATACGTCGTAAAAGAAACGTAGTGTAGGGAGAATTATTAACATTCACAAACATAGAGAGTTAGCCTCACATACCTCAATTTCACCCCTTAGTGCTACAACAATGATCCACAATACTAATAACCTTCAATCTACAATAGCAATATCTAATGGAACCAATATTAGTAACAAATTCCATAACTTAAGCCATTTAGGCATATTATCAAACACCTTGTAGGCATAAATCTCTACATCTCATCACCATATAATTAGTTCATCCAACTATCACCATTCACCAACAATTTATCCCACCATCATGACTAACCAATTTATAACTTCCAACATCACATGTATGACAATCTATCTACACCCAACCAACAAAATTCCATCAAATAATCACCTTCCAATCTCTACACTAATTATGTATTTATATTGGGAACTAGTGGCTTCTAATCACCAAACCAAGAGTCCCAATACTTAATTCACACTCATATACCCATAATAAATTCATACATGTAAGTCTAAGGGTGTAGGATTACCTTTTGGAAGAAATCTTGCAAAACCCTCCTTTGAGTTCTTGAAGGAATTTCTTAAAGATCTATGTGTTTTATGAGTAGATTTCATCAATACTAGTGTAAGAATAATGGAATTTTACACCAAGTTAATGGATATTGCTTACCTTGAAGATGGGAGGGGTTGGAGGTCTTGAGAGGGTAGGAGAAGACCCCAAAATTCGTCCAAAAGAAATAGGGAAAAATGAACCCTAAAATTGGCTTAAAAAGAGCTGGGACTGGGGAGCGTCTACTCTAGCAAAGTGTCCTCACTTAGCTTTCCATTGCATTCATGGGAAGACAAAAAACTGCGTCTACTTTGCCGAAGCGAGCTCGCTTCGCTGTCCGCCAAAATAACTGGGTGGTATGTCTTTAGTATTTTGGTCATACTTCTTGCACAGAGATCCATTTGGTCTCCATAATATATCTTTGGAAAGCTATTGCAATGTCCTACAACTTTCATGCTTTGCGTTTTCCCCAATTCCTTACAAATTTTCACTCAAACTTACTGAAATACAGACCTTCTGCAAACTTAGTCGATTTTGCCAAATCTTATGCACCTTACTTTCCATCTTGATTTTGAAATACTATTCTCACCCATACTCATCCCTATGGGACTTCACATTTTCAAAATATAACCTTAATACTCCTTTAACTCATTCATACCTAGGCCAAATTTACGGGGTCAATGAATTCCTTGTTATGCCGTTCGGGTTGACAAATGCCCCTGCTACTTTTTGCAACCTGATGAATGATGTGTTGTATGAGTACTTAGATGACTTTGTCATTGTATACTTAGACGACATTGGTATCTATAGTCGGACCCTAGATGAACACATATTACACTTGGTCAAAGTGTTGTCTCGTTTGAGGGAGTACAAGCTGTATGTGAAAATGGAGAAGTGTGAATTTTCTAAATAGGAGATCAAATTTCTTGGGCACTTGGTGAGCCAGAATCGAGTGCGGATGGACCCGAACAAGGTGCAAGTTATTATAGAGTGGCAGGCGCCTAGTTCTGTGAAAGAATTGAGATCTTTCCTCGGGTTGGCTAACTATTACAGGAAATTCATTGCTGGTTACTCAAGGAAAGCTGCTCCTTTGACGGATTTTTTAAAGAAGAAGGTTAGGTGGGATTGGTCAGAAAATGCAATGCTGCATTTGATATGTTGAAAGAAGCCATTGCCTCGGAACCTATCTTGCGACTTGCTGATTTTGAGTTGCCCTTTGAAGTTCATATCGATGCATCCGACAAGGCTGTTGGAGGCGTGCTGGTTCAAGAAGGTCATTCTGTGGCCTTTGAAAGCAGGAAGTTGAATGAAGCGGAGCAGAGATATTCGGCTCATGAAAAGGAGATGGTTGATGTTATTCATTGCTTACAAATCTAGCGTGTTTACATGCTGGGAACAAAATTCGTCGTGAGGACGGAAAATATGGCAAATGCTTTCTTCAAGACACAGAAAAAGTTGAGTCCAAAGCAAGCCCGTTGGCAGGAATTTTTAGCAGAATATGATTTTGTGTGGGAGCATAAGCCGGGAAAGCACAACCAGGTCGCGGATGCATTGAGCCGGAAGGAAGTTTTTGCTGCTGCTTATTCCATTACAAGACTTGAGTTAGATTTTCTTGTTAAGATCAAGTCAGCTACTGTGAATGATCCATTGTACATAAAAATAATGAATTATGTGAAAGAAGGTACTGTGAGGAGGTACTGGATCGAGGAAGATCTCCTCCATTTCAAAGGGGGGAGAATCGTGATACCACTTGGTAACGGACTGCATCGTGAATTGCTGAAGGAGACGCATGATACACTTTGGGTTAGTCATCCGAGCATTGAGAGAATGATGCCGTTGTTGTCACGGTATTATTTCTGGCCAAAGATGGAACAAGATGAGGAAGCTTATGTGAAAAGTTGTCTTGTGTGCCAACTTGATAAAACTGAACGGAAGAAAGAAGCAGGTTTAATCTTCTTTTGTATTTTTAAACTGTTACAGCCCCTACAGTATGCTCCCCTACCTCTTAACTTGTTAAATTTCTGTATTTTCTTCTATTGCGTATGTATAAATTTGAACTGCACAGGTTTGATTGGTAGTCCGGTCTAGCCTCATCACTACTTTGCCGGGGTTAGGCCAGGCACTTACCAGCACATGGGGTCGGTTGTGTTGATGCTACACTTCTATGCTCTTTTGCACAGATCACGGAGCCGGAGCGGCTTTTGGACAGCAGTAGTTGATTGGTGACTTCAGTCCAGAGATTTCGAGGTAGCCTTGCTGACGTCCGCATGGCCCTGAGTCTCTTCTATCTTTGTCATTCGTTTGATATCCTTGTACCGGAACAAACAGTACTGCGTTTTATTCAGACCTTGTGTTTAGCATTCTATAGATGTTCATGATTAGTGACTCCAGTCTCGGGTAGAGGTTGTAATTGAATTTCTGCACTCGTTTTCAGTTCATTTATGTTTAAGACTTTCACTTTTATATTAAATGTCTCATTGCCTTAATATTGTCGATGTTTTCCTAGAAGGTTAATAATTAATTTGCTTGCCTAGCTCCCATTAGTAGGCGCCATCACGACTCCCAAGGGTGGGAAATTTGGGTCGTGACAAGTTGGTATCGGAGCACTAGGTTACATAGGTCTCAGGACTCACGGACAAACTTAGTAGTGTCTGAGGGATCGGTACGGAGACGTCTGTATTTATCCCCCTGAGGCTACGGAGTTAGGAAAAATTTCACTTTTGTTCTTTCTTGTCGTGCGATTCTGTTTCTCAAATACTGATTGTCTTTCTACTCTGTTTATTCACAGATGGCGAGAACACGTGCTTCCTCTTCTACCGCGCAGCAACCCGAGCCCCAAGCAGCAGCTCCTACGAGAGGTAAAGGGCAAGGCCGAGGCCGTGTCAGAGGCCAAGACAGCGGCAGAGCTCAGCCCCGAGCAGCAGTCCCAGAGGTGGAGACTCATATTGATTATGATGAGGAGGTTCTAGCCCCAGCAGCTCCGGTGGGCCCAGCTCAGGTCCCAGAGGAGTTCATAGTCACCCCAGATCTTCAGGACGCTTTGGTCAGATTGGCAGGCTTTATAGAGAGCGTCACTAGAGCAGGTTTGCTTCCAGTAGCACCAGCCACATCTCAGGCTGGAGGAGGAGTTCAGACTCCTGCTACACGTACTCCGGAGCAGGTAGCTCCCAGCCTTCCATTGGTTCAGCCAGCTGTGGCGGTTCAGCCGAGTATTGTGACCCAGGCCGACGATGGAGCGGCTATGTCTTCAAATGCTTTGTGAAGGCTTGATAGGTTCTCCAAGCTCTTCACCACCACACTCAGCGGTACTTCTTCAGAGGATCCACAGGATTTCTTATTTAGCTGCCTTGAGATCCTTCGGACTATTGGTATTGTGGAGACCAATGGGGTCGACTTCGCCACTTTTCGACTAGCAGGATCTGCCAAGACTTGGTGGAGGGACTATTGTTTATCCAGACCAGCAGGGTCACCATCATTGACTTGGGACCAGTTTGCAGAGTTGTTTTTGGAGAAGTTTCTCCCAGTTACTCAGCGAGAGGCTCTTCGCAGGCAGTTCGAGCGCCTCCAGAAGGGCTCTATGACAGTCACTCAGTATGAGACCCGGTTCATTGATCTGGCATGCCATGCTACTGTTATACTCCCCACCGAGAGATAGAGGGTGCGGAGGTTTATTGATGGATTGATTCAGCCGATCCGTCTCCAGATGGCTCTGGGAGCCAGGAGTGAGATTTCTTTTTAGGAGGCAGCCAATGCGGCCCGTAGAGTTGAGATGGCTCTTGCACGAGGAGGTGGTCAAGGGACAAATAAGAGGCCCCGTTATACGGGTAGGTTCAGTGGTACCTCATCTGGAGGTAGAGATTCTTATGGTAGAGGCCATCCTCCGAGGCCCTTTCTGTCAGCTCTTCAGGTTTCTCATGGTACTTCAGACGGTCGTGGTTCTCAGCTGCATTATTTTGACCAGCAGCTTCACAGTTTCCCATCAGCACCCATCAGTGCCCCACCACTTCAGAGTTTTCGGGGTGGACATTCAGGTCGACAGGGTCAGCAGTCTCAGCAGCCGGGGGCTTGTTACAGTTGTGGTGATCCAGGTCACATTGTCAGATTTTACCCTCGAGCTTCGGGTAGGTCCCAGCAATAGGGTCCTCACCCCTTGATTCAGGCACCAGGTCATCCACAGGCCGCCCAGCCAACAAGAGGCGGGGGTAGGGATCATAGAGGTGGGGGTAGAGATCGTAGAGGTGGAGCTCGAACTGTCACAGGTAGAGGCCAGCCAGCAGCCGACCGTCCCATAGATATGGTTCAGGGAGGTGGGGCCGAGCCCCGGTGTTATGCTCTTCCAGCCAGCCTAGAGGCTGAGTCTTCAGATGCAGTTATTACAGGTACTATTCTGGTCTGTGATAGGGATGCTTTAGTGCTATTTGACCCTGGGTCTATGTATTCGTATGTGTCATCCTATTTTGCACCCCACTTGGTCATGCCTAGTGATGCTTTGGGTATTCCTGTTTATGTATCTACACCGGTGGGTGATTCTATAGTGGTCGACCGAGTGCATCATTCCTGTGTGGTAGTGTTTGAGGGTCTTGAGACCCGTGTTGATTTATTGCTCTTAGACATGGTGGATTTTGACGTTATATTAGGGATGGATTGGTTGTCCCCGTATCATGCTATCTTGGATTGTCACGCCAAGATCGTGACCTTGGCTTTGCCAGATTTGCCCCGATTGGAGTGGAGAGGGACCCCAGGTCATGCCACCCGCAGTGTTATTTCGTATGTGAAGGCTCGACGCATGGTCGAGAAGAGGTGTTTAGCTTATCTGGCGTATGTTCGCGATTCCAGTGCAGAGGTCCCTTCTATTGATTCTGTTCCAATTGTTCAGGAGTTCCCCGAGTTTTTCCCTTCAGACCTGCCGGGTATGCTGCCCGACAGGGATATTGATTTTTGTATTGATGTGGCTCCGGGCACTCAGCCCATTTCCATTCCGCCGTATCGCATGGCCCCGCTAGAGTTGAAGGAGTTAAAGGACCAGTTGCAAGACTTGCTAGAGAAGGGTTTTATCAAACCTAGTGTTTCTCATTGGGGTGCGCCGGTGTTATTTGTGAAGAAAAATGATGGTTCGATAAGGATGTGCATTGATTACCGGCAATTGAACAAAGTGACGATTAAGAACAAGTATCCACTGCCGAGGATTGATGATTTGTTCGACCAGCTTCAGGGTGCAAAGGTGTTTTCAAAGATAGATTTGAGATCCGGCTACCACCAGCTGAGGATTAGGGCATCTGATGTCCCTAAGACAGCGTTCCGCACTCGGTATGGGCATTATGAGTTTTTGTCATGTCATTTGGGTTGACCAATGCCCCAGCAGCATTTATGGAGTTGATGAACCGAGTGTTCAGGCCTTATTTGGACTTGTTCGTGATAGTCTTTATTGATGATATTCTGGTGTACTCCCACAACCAGGAGGAGCACGAGCAGCACCTCAGAGTGGTTCTTCAGACTCTGAAGGATAGTCAGTTATACTCTAAGTTTTCGAAGTGTGAGTTCTGGGTGAGTTCGATTGCATTTCTGGGTCACGTCGTATCAGCAGAGGGTATTCAGGTGGACCCGAAGAAGATTGAGTCAGTCAAGAACTGGCCTCGACCAGCATCAGCTACTGAGATTCGGAGTTTCTTGGGGTTAGCAGGCTATTACCATCGGCTCGTGGAGGGCTTTTCATCTATAGCAACCCCGATGACCAGATTGACCCAGAAGGGTGCCCAGTTCAAATGGTCAAATGAGTGTGAGGCTAGCTTTCAGAAGCTCAAGACAGCTCTGACTACGACACCGATATTGCTTTTGCCCACAAGCTCAGGGCCTTATACAGTTTATTGTGATGCTTCTCGTATTAGGCTTGGTGCAGTATTGATGCAGGATGGCAGAGTCATTGCTTATGCTTCGAGGCAGTTGAAGATCCATGAGAGGAATTATCCGGTTCATGATCTAGAGTTGGCAGCCATTGTTCATGCTTTGAAGATTTGGAGGCATTACCTATATGGTGTGACGTGTGAGGTGTATACTGATCACAAGAGTCTTCAGTACTTGTTCAAGCAGAAGGAGTTGCACTTGAGGCAGAGGAGGTGGTTGGAGTTATTGAAAGATTATGATGTTACTATTTTGTATCACCCTGGGGAGGGCCAATGTGGTGGCCGATGCATTGAGTAGGAAGTCCGCCAGCATGGGTAGTCTTGCTTATATTCCGGTCAGCCAGAGACCGCTTGCTTTAGACATTCAGGCCTTGGCCAATCAATTTGTGAGGTTGGACATTTCTGAGCCTTGCAGAGTGTTAGCTTGCACGGTCGCTCGTTCTTCATTATTGGAGCGCATCCGTGATCGTCAGTTTGATGATCCCCATTTATGTGTCCTGAGAGACACGGTGCAGCGTGGAGGTGCCACGAAGGTGACCTTAGATGATGATGGTGTTTTGAGATTGCAGGGGCAAGTTTGTGTGCCCAATGTCGATGGGATTCGAGAGTTGATCTTAGCAGAGGCCGATATTTCTTGGTATTCTATTCACCTGGGCGCCGCGAAGATGTATCAGGACTTGCAGCAGCATTATTGGTGGCGTAGGATGAAAAAAGATATTGTTGCATATGTGGCTCGATGTTTGAACTGTCAGCAGGTTAAGTATGAGCATCAGAGGCCTGGTGGTTTGTTTTAGAGGATTGAGCTTCCCGAGTGGAAGTGGGAGAGGATTACCATGGATTTCGTTACCGGACTTCCGTTGACTCGAAAGAAGTTCGATGCGATATGGGTTATTCTTAATAGGCTGACCAAGTCAGCACATTTCTTTCCTGTGGCAGTCTCCTATTCATCCGACAGGTTAGCTGAGATTTATATCCGGGAGATTGTTCACCTTCATGGTGTGCCGGTATTTATCAATTCGGACCGGGGTACGCAGTTTACCTCGCGTTTCTGGGGTGCAGTTCAGCGAGAGTTGGGCACACGGGTTGAGTTGAGCACAACGTTTCATCCTCAGACGGATGGTCAGTCCGAGCGGACTATTCAGATTTTGGAGGATATGCTTCGAGCTTGTGTTATCGACTTTGGAGGTTCGTGGGACCAGTTTTTTGCTGTTAGCAGAGTTCGCCTACAACAACAGCTACTAGTCCAGCATTCAGATAGCCCCATATGAGGCGTTGTATGGTGGGCAATGTCAGTCTCCAGTTGGATGGTTTGAGCCGGGAGAGGCTCGGTTATTGGGTACAGATTTAGTTCAGGAGGCCTTGGATAAGGTCAAGATCATTCAGGACAGGCTTCGTTCGGCTCAGTCGCGGCAAAGGAGTTATGCGGATCGTAAGGTTCGGGATGTAGCTTTCATGGTTGGTGAGCGGGTCTTTCTCCGAGTTTCGCCTATGAAGGGTGTGATGAGATTTGGGAAGAAGGGCAAGCTTAGCCCTAGGTTCATTGGTCCATTTGAGATTCTTGATCGTGTGGGAGAGGTGGCTTATAGACTTGCCTTGCCGCCTAGCTTGTCAACCGTGCATCCGGTGTTTTTTGTTTCCATGCTTCGGAGGTATCATGGCGATCCAGCCCACGTATTAGATTTCAGCACTGTCCAGTTGGACAAGGATCTGTCTTATGAGGAGGAGCCAATAGCTATTCTAGATCGGCAGGTTCGACAGTTGAGGTCGAAGAGTTTTCCTTCAGTGTGTGTCCAGTGGAGAGGTCAGCCTCCGGAGGCATCGACCTGGGAGTTCGAGTCTGATATGCGGAGCCGTTATCCTCATCTATTTCCCGACTCAGGTAATTCTTTCTTTTGTCCATTCGAGGACGAACGGTTGTTTTAGAGGTGGAGAATGTGACGACCCAAAGGGGTCATCACCTGTTTTCTCTTTCATTCCGTGCTTCCGAGGCCTTGAAAACCTCATTTGTACTTGCCTCGATTTGCGTGCGCAGTCTGGGCGTGTAGCCGGAAAGCTTATATGTTATATTCTGTAAAAAATTTCAAAATGTGGCTTTAAAATGATTAAAGTTGACTTGGGTCAACATTTTGGGTAAACAGACCCGGACCCATGATTGGACGGTCCCGGAGGGTTCGTAGAAAAATATAGGACTCGGGCGTATGCCCGGAATCAAAATTCGAGGTCCCGAGCCCGAGAAATGAATTTTTAAAATAAATTGTTTTTCTGAAATTTATTTGGAAATTTGAATTGAAAATGGATTAGAAAGCATTGGTCTCGGGCCTGTATTTTTGTTCCGGCGCCCGGTACAGGTCTTATATGTGGTTTAAGTACTTTCTGTGAAATTTGGTTGAAATCGGACGTCATTTGACGTGTTTCAGACCTAAAACTCTAAGTTTGAAAGTTGATGAGGTTTGATTAAAAAGTGATAATTTTGAGGTTTGATTCCTCATTTATGATGTTATTTTTGCGATTTAATCGCATGGTTAAGTTCGTAGGATGTTGTTGAGTTAGTGTGTGTGTTTGGTTGGGAGCCCCGAGGGCTCAGAAGTGTTTCGGAGGTGGCTCGGGGTGTTTTGATCTTAGAAAATGCAGCAGAATTGCTGCTGTTAGTTGCCCAGTTTTTCCTTCTATGCGATCGCATAGGATAGGCTACGATCGCACAGAGCAAATTGCCAAGGCCCAGAAACCCTTCTATGCGATCGTATTATAGCCTCCGCGATAGCATTGTACAAAGTTCAGCCCCCTTTATTTTACTCTATGCGATCGCAATATGTCTTTTGCGATCGCAAAGCACATCCAACCTGACCCTATGCGATCGCATCCCCTCTTCTGCAATCGCATAGGGCATTTTTGCCCAGATATTTTAAAAGCCTAAAAACAAAACAGTGACGGGATTTAGTCCATATTTCACACGAGCTCTTCTTCTCCACAGCCCCTAGGAGACTTGTAGAGCGATTCTTCACCAAATCTTCTTGGGTAAGTATTATCTAACTCATTTTCTTCATTTTCTATCATCATCCATTGAAATCCTAGGCCTAAAACATGTAATCTAGGGTTGAAATTGGGGGAATTGGGTAGAGTTAGGGATTTTCAATTTTCTTCGATTTAGACCTCGTTTTGGGGTCGAATTTGAAAACAAATTGTATATTCGGGCTCGTGGGGGAATGGGTGATATGAATTTGGTTCGAACCTCATATTTTGACAAAGCGGGCCCGGGGTCGATTTTGGAATTTTTGGAAGAAAGGTTGGGAATATATATTTAGGCATTGGGTTTGATTTGTTTAGCTATTACTGATATTATAAAGTCGTTATTTCATAGATTGGATTGAGTTGGAGCCGAATTCGAGAGGGAAAGCGGTTATTGTGGATTGATCTAGCCGTAGAAGTTGAGGTAAGTGTTTGATCTAACTTTAGCTTGAGGGAATAGGATTAGAGTATTGTTTGCTAATTGCTAATTGTCGAGTACGGTGTATAGGCATGGTGACGAGTATCTATACACTGGTGTCTAGTATGACCGTGAGTCCTTATTTGTGCTTATTCTAATTTTGTTGTGATTCTTCCCTGTGGAATTGATGATTTCTACATAATGTGAAGAGTATGAGAAAGAATTGTGCTTATTCCCTTGCCGGGCTGTATTTGTATTTTAATTATCTCCCTTGCCGGGATGTGAAAGTTATTGTTGTTCTTCCTTTGCCGGATTTGGCTGTTTACTTGTGTTTCCCTTGCCGGGACTTCTATTACTGTTTGTCCACCCCCTCGCCCCATTGGTTGTGATTGTTGCTTGGGTTAGGAAGAGTGATAAAGCACGAAGGTTGATGCCGTGCACGATTTGTGTTGAGAGTATATTAATGCACGAAGGAACATTCCGTTCCATGTTTTGATTATTAATGCATGAAGGGACATTCCGTGCCATGTTTTGATTATTAATGCAGAAAGGGACATTTCGTGCCCTGTTTTGATTATTGATGCACGAAGGGACATTCCCTGCCATATTTTGATTATTGATGCACGAAGGGACATTCCATGCCATGTTTTGATTATTAATGCACGAAGGAACATTCTGTGCCATGTTTTGATTATCAATGCACGAAGGACCATTCCATACCATGTTTTGATTATTAATGCATGAAGGAACATTTCGTGCCATATTTTGATTATTAATGCACGAAGGGACATTCCGTGCTATGTTTTGATTGCTTTTCTACTCTCGTTAGCTTTGTAGTTGTATCGTTTCATTACTTATTTATTGAATCTTTTTTTTAAACTGTTACAGCCCCTACAATATGCTCCCCTCCCTCTTGATTTGTTAAATTTCAGTATTCTCCTCTATTGCGTATGTATATATTTGAACTGCACAGGTTTGATTGGTAGTCCGGTCTAGCCTCGTCACTACTTCGCCGGGGTTAGGCCAGGCACTTACCAGCACATGGGGTCGGTTGTGCTGATGCTACACTTCTGTGCTGTTTTGCACAGATCATGGAGCCGGAGCAGCTATTGGACAGCAGTAGTTGATTGGGAGCTGACTTCAGTCCAGAGATTTCGAGGTAGCCTTGCTGACGTCCGCATGGCCCTGAGTCTCTTCTATCTTTGTCATTCGTTTATTATCCTTGTACCGGAACAAACAATACTGTGTTTTATTCAAACCTTGTATTTATCATTCTATAGATGTTCGTGAGTTAGTGACTCCAGTCTTGGGTAAAGGTTGTAATTGAATTTCCGCACTCATTTTCAGTTCATTTATGTTTAAGACTTCTGCTTATATATTAAATGTCTCATTGCCTTAATATTGTCGATGTTTGCCTAGAAGGTTAATAATTAATTTGGCTTGCCTAGCTCCCATTAGTAGGCGCCATCACGACTCCCGAGGGTGGAAAATTCGGGTCGTGACAGTGTGTGTGTGTGTATATATATATAAGCTAGATTCAATATAACATTACCTAATACACTTATAATTAGTGCATAGTATAGCGTAAGTATATATATTATATATATACATATATAAGCTACATTAGATATAACATTACCTAATACACTTACAATTAATGCATAGTATAGTGTAAGTATATATATTATATTGTCACGACCCGGATTTTCACCCTCGGGAGTCGTGATGGCGCCTACTCGTGGAAGCTAGGCAAGCCAAATTTAATTACTTTTTGTTAACAACATAATCCCTTTTTAATAATTATTGGAAATAATATAAAACAACAAGATTAAATAATAAGCGGAAGTCTTAACATTATATAAAATTGAATAGAAATCGGAAAGTTCAACAAAATCCTCTACCCAAGACTTGTGTCAGTGTACTCACAAACTTCTAAGAATACTAAATACAAACGACTGAAAGAAAACATAAACTGTTTGTCCCGAATACAATGAGATAACAGACTAAAAGAGAGGATAAGGGAGAAGCTGGGCCTGCGGACGCCTGCAAGGCTACCTCGGGTCTCTCTGGAGTGAAGGCCTACTCCCACACTAATACTGCTACTGCTGCTGCCTCAAACCTGGATCTGTGGAAATTAGTACAGAGTGTAGTATCAACACAACCGACCCCAATTGCTGGTAAGTGTCTAGCCTAACCCCGGCGAAGTAGTGACGAGGCTAGACTAGACTACCACATAAACCTGTGCAGATTCATATATACAGCAGAATCGAAATACAAAACAGATAAACAATATTGGAGGGAAAGCATGCTGTGGGGAGTATAAAAATTTCCAAATAACAGTCGTCCAGTAACAAAGGAAAACAACACAACTCAATAGTATGTAATGAAACAGAAATCGAGAAGTGCACGGCATCACCCTTCGTGCTTTTACTCTCATACTCACCAAGCAATAACATGTGCACGACATCACCCTTCGTGCTTTTACTCTCATTCCTCAGATATATCAATAGAATCGGCACGGAATGGCACGGCATCACCCTTCGTGCTTTAACACTCTTTTCGCATAATAAGCGAACATTGCACGGCATCACCTTTCGTACTTTACACTCTTTCCTTACCATAATCAAACAATGCACGGCATCACCCTTCGTGCTTTAATACTTTTCCTCACCGAAACAACAATCACAAACAAGGGCAAGGGAATAAGTAAACAATGATGGAAATACTGGCAAGGGAACACAAACAAGCAATTAAAAACCCGGCAAGGGTACAACATCAAAAATCTCAACGTCCCGGCAAGGGAAAATATTCAATAATCAACGACGTCAAGGCAAGGGAACAAATCATTAGCTCTTTACCTTTCGTTCACTTTCATCTCATAGTTCACATTATCACTCGAGCCAATGCTCTAAAGATTTACTTCTCTCATATAACTTCACAATTGTATTTCAACTCGACCCAACGCTCCACGAATTTCAAAGGTCACAATTTCTTTCACAAGATGTTTACTGTCACGACCCAAAACCTCGCACTAGTCATGATGGCGCCTCTCGTGACGACAAGGCCAGCCAAATGACCTAATTCGTATCTTTCAAAGTTAAACATAAATGAATAGCAAGATACGACTTAATGATATTAATTAACAAAATTTACAACCCAACACAGCCCGACCGAGGTGTCACAAGTCACGAGCATCTATCAGAGTATAAATACAACTACAAGACCCAAAATATACAAGGCCGGAATAGTGAACCAAAAAAGAGAACAATGGTGTTGCGAACGCATGCCACCTCGCTACTCCTATAGCTCTGCCTCTGATCAGCCAGAACCCGCTATCGGGTGCACAAATACCTGCATCTGCACGCGAGGTGCAGAGAGTAAAGTGAGTACTCCAACTCAGTGAGTAATAAGAGTAAATAACAACTGAGCAATAAGAAATCACGTAAAGCAAACCATCATGCTATATAGGAGCAGTGAAAAGCCCTTTGGGAGAAAGTAGTGATAAGTTAGTATTTTACCAACTTATCTTGTCTTTAAATCTATACTTTTGCAATGTTTGAGTGATAAAATCGTGTATTTAATGCCATTTACTTCTATTTTACAGGTTGTATATGATTTAGAAGTAATAGTGAAGAAACCAAGTGGAAACAAGTCAAAAAGGAGCTAAAATGGAAAAATGAAGTCTGCCTAGTTTATACTCTATGTGATCGCAGTGAAATAAATGCGATCGCATAAGTCTACAGAAGTGAAGCAATGCGAACGTGGGTAAACAGGTGCGAACGCAAAGAAGAATTACTGGTCAGCAGATGGTCAACAGACCTATGCGAACGCGGAAGCCTTTGTGCGATCGCATAGATTGAGAAATCATTTCTCTGCGATCGCAAGTACACTAATGCGAACGCATAGTGTATTTTCTGGGCAGTTCTGGGCAAAAATGGAATTTCATGTTTGTAAACCCCTAACCATTTCTATACTCGTCCAAACAAATCTTTGGGGGATCTTTTGGCATATTTTCAGGTCATAGAACTAGAGAGAACATTTATGGAAGCTAGGGTTTTTGCACACACACTTGGGTCTTGAAGATTGAAGCTTGGGGTTAAGATTTTCTTACCCATTAATGTTTATTTCTTCATTTCCTTGCTTTGTATTGAATATTTAAGTGTGTAGTATTTATTTCCAACACTTGAACCTTGTTTATGGAAGTATTCATATTTAAAGTGTGGATTAAATACCTTGTTGTGCTTATGTATTGAATGATTTTTATATATTTATGAA